>OV743718.1:25285913-25571066 GCA_928272305.1 Volucella inflata | reverse complement strand
GGTCTGAGCTCCAAAGAATGTTGTAGTTGCCCGATAATGTGTCATTTCTTCCTAAATTTTACTTCATCCTTAATTCCAATCCGCTGTTCCGTTTATAATGCTGCTATTTTTTGTCCTCCTGGTCAGCTTCGGTGTGACTTGGACTCATAAGAACAAATGGATTGTTGTTCGATACGACAACAAAAGACAGCACACCGCGTATGACAAAACAAGACGACAGGACAGAACAGAAAGACGGTTGCCGTTGCTGACGCCTGGAATGTTGTTTTTCACAGACAAAATTTCGTTGTTGTTTTGTTGCGGTTGCGTTTATTTATTTGAGAGTTCAGGTACAGAATGTGTGGCGAACTCATGTTTTTTCCCCTTTTGTGGGAAAAAACACAAGACGTCATGTCCGCTCCGGTGTGTCTTCAGCCTTAGTGAGCCAAATGGATAACAGAGACGAAGGCAGCAGTTTTATCTCGTATTCAAGGTAGTAATGTGTTCAGATCTAGTGGAACTACTGGCCATATTGCCAGTTGGAATAATGCACCACTTTTCGTTATTTTCAATCAGATTTTCAATAACCAAATAAAATATGTGATAATTATAGCGACAAACGAAAAGGTCAGTGAGGCCTCAACAAGAAGAATACGAATCAATAAACTCAACGTGCTTGGAAGCCTTTGACAATAAAAACACTGCAGGCAAATTTGGGAATTTTGCCATACTCGTGTATCGAAACATTGAGAGTTGAAAACAGTGCTGTACGTACATCATGGGACACCATCAAGAGACATCCTCTTCTTAGGGCCGTGATGAATTACACACATTTCCGAACGCATAACGTTTTCCTTCCTTTCGATAGCTCAATTGGTCCCCAAGGGGATTCGGCCAGTAGAAATATTTTTAATTAATTGAATCAGACCTTGTCAACAAATTACATTTCGTCTAAAAATCTAGCCATCGATGAACAATTGAAAGGCTTGAGTGGTCGCTCTTAAGCTCTAAAGAAAGCCTGCCAAATATAGTCCGGGGCTCCGGTGGCTTAATAAGACCACAACGGGATTCCTATTGAAATTTTCAATATACATCCGCAGCTCTGATGAAAGTGTAGGGCTTGGACGAAGTGATGTCATTGATGCCAAGATATTTTCGAAGTGGATGCTGAAAGTCCCCGAAAATAAAAACAACTATTCTTGTCCCTATCCGAAGGAATATAAGCAATACTTTACAAAACAAAAAAAATTAAATAATATCATATCTCTATCTATCTTAAAGGTACTTTATGTGCCAAAACCATTTGTTCTCAAAGAGCTTCTAAATGAAAACAATGAGCCCATCAAAATAAATAACAAAAAAGCAGTACCGATCTTTGGATTTTCTGAGACAATTCATGAGATAATTACTAAAGCAAACTCATAACTTAGCTTCGTTAAAAGATGGTCCAAAGAATTTTGCAACCCGTACATGACCAGATCACCATACATCACTTACGTTCGCCTCCTTCTCGAGTACGCTAGCCAAGCGTGGTGTCCCTTTCAACGAATTCATGTATCTCGAATTGAGAGGATCCAGCATCGTTTTCATCGATTTTCTCTTCGAGGTCTACCTTGGAGCGGTCCTCTTACCTTACCTTCCTATCGAGACCGTCTCAAACTCATTAACCTGAATACATTTGAGGAACGAAGGGACGCAGCAGACATTCTTTTCATTCACCGACTCCTCTCAGGCTCCGTCGGTTTCATGTCTCCTTACAATTCCGTTTTCCATAACACTAACCCTCGAAATCTACGTTGCCCTCGTCTCTTCTATCTACCAATCCACCGCACTACATATGGCTCTTAGGAAACCAATCTCCCGTATGCTGCGTAAGGTAAACTCCAACCCTTCCGTTTTCGATTTCAATCGCAGTACACTTTCCCTCAAATTCGATCTCCTTCACCATCCCTAGCTTTAAGCCCTAGTGATAAGTTCCACATATCACTAATCCTTATTTATTAGTTTAAAGTCATAGTTGTTAAGCTTGTAATGGGTTTTCCAATTTGAGATATTTCAAAAACTTTATTATCGGCTTGAAGTACAATCAAATCATTTATGAATGGAACTCGACTTCGTTCATATGGCCACCGCGGGCACGTTTGCAGCGGTCGATTCATTGGACCCAATTTTCAACAACTCGGCCACACATTTCGTCCGAAACGGCCGCTATTTCGCGTTCAATGTTGGCTCTGAGCTCTTCCAACGTCGTTGGCTTTTTGGCATAAACCAATGACTTAACGTAGCTCCACAGAAAATAGTCAAGCGGCGTTAAATCGCACGAATGAGGCGGCCAATCGACTGGCCCATTTCTTGAAATAACACGCTCACCTTACCTACTCTTCAATAAATCGATTGTAACGTGTGTGCTGTGTGGCTTGTGGCACCATCCTGTCGAAACCATATGTTGTCCAAGCCCATATCTTCCAATTCGGACCAAACATAATCGGTGATCATGGCGCGATAACGCTAACTATTCACTGTAACGTGACGATCGTTATCGTCGACGAAAAAATATGGTACGGACGCCTGAACGGCAGCGATATTTTCGACACTTCGACCAACCCGCTGTCTCACTGACACGGCAACATCACACAACGAATATGTAGACTCAAATTGCTGCACTAAGCTTGTTATTGCCTGTCTACTAGGGCGAGCATTACGACCGAAAATTGGAATTAACGCTCTTAAAGTTGCAGTCACCGACTCCGAGTTTCGGTAGAAAATTTTTATAATTTGCAGACGTTGCTCGTTGGTGTACTTTGTCACGATGAAAATGTTGAGTTTACTGAGTAAATTGACAGTGACAGTTTGATGATTAGTGAAAGAGTGCGTTCACAAATTAAATTCAAAGTTGTCAAGTCCCTATTGGAAAGGCCGATATTAAGCAAAATAAATGGGGGCGTTAGCCCCCATCGAAATTCAAATATGGACACTAATAAAAATGGATGAGAGTACTCTTGGCTGTTCTGAGAGGAAAGTTTTTTCAATGATTTTCTGCCCCATCTGCTTGGACGGTGAGTGGGGAAGGAGGTACGACGCGAAACTCTACTGTACAGCGACATTAACTTAGTTCAATGACTGAAAAGGCTGGGTCGTACAGGGCGGATGGGCAACAAAGCTCCAGCTCGTAAAGTCTTCTACTTAATCCGGTCTATTTTGGTTGCATGGGAAATTTTACAAACTGATCACGATGCATTGATAAATCTTCCTACCTTCATATTCATATCATGGGCAGTGCTTTTAAAGCCATTTTCCGTCTTTGCTACAACGAGCACTGGGCCTTTGATGCCCTTGCGTTCCGGTTCCTGATAAAGAAAAAAAAAATCGATATTGCCTGTGGCCAAGACTGATTATGGCCAAAATTTGAGCAAAGAAAAGAATGCAGTCAGGTTTTAACGAATGACACAAAACCAATATAGGATATGGGTCTGCTGTTATCTAAGGGACGAAAACGTTAGATTTCACTTCTCGTAAGGGAAACTGTCTGTCTTCTAAGCAGAGATATACGCAATCCTTATGGCAATAAACTATTCTGTGAGGAATCGGAAGGGGATTCGAGGCATGTACATCTGTAGCGTCAGTCAAGCTGCGCTTAGAGCCTTACGGAACCACCTTAAGACTTCCAATCAAATTCGAGTATGTAAGACATCGGAGGTGAAAGGATGACTGAATTATTGTCTTGTCCGCATCCCAGGTCACAATGGGATCATGAAATGAAATCGCCGAAAAATTTATCAGGCACTAAGTAGGGCTCGGGGAAGCGAATCTGACTGCATCCTTGGCTAATGCTTCCCAAGGCTGTGGGCATGCCAAATAAGTGCTTGTCGACGTCTATAAGAAGTCAACAGCCTTCCTGCTGCCCCTCAGCAAAGCATAACATTTCCCCACCGTTGCTCTTGACCGAAATACATTTGTCACCACCACAATATTTTACAATATCTATAGATAAAGTTATTTAGGAACAAACTATATTAACATCAACGAATTGTGGATATAAAGTTCAAATGATTACAACGCTTGGATTTTTACTTGTCTGCAGCATGCCCGGATCAAACTCAGAGGATTAAGCCGTTAAAGGGCAAACAGGAAGTCCGGCTAATATAGAAGTTAGTTTTTAAATTTTAGCACAAAAGTAGATTGACATTTATGACAAAAAATCAGATGCCATTAGAGAGGGAGCATTAATTTATTTCACATCAGTGCAAGGTCATGTCCAGCCAAGGCTACTCTCATCGTTTTTCTTGTTCCGCTCTGAAAATTCAATCAATGTTCTGTATTTTATTTTCTAAAATTAAAAGTAACTTCACTCCTATCGAAGCTCAAGTGGCAACACAGTGAGCAACCCAAACCACTTCACTCCACGTCAAATCGCAACAAATTGTTGAAATATTTTCTTCCTATTTTGGTAAATTTTACCCCATTGCTTGTCAGCGAGTGAAAAAAAATTGCTATGCCAGTATGTAGGCGCGTTTAGTCCTCAAAGAGAGACACGAATTTTAGAAAATTTCCCGCGAAAATTCTTGAATATTAAACAAATTCACGAATCCTTTGATAAGCGATCCTGGATTTGGTATGTTTCTAACCCCAAATTTCAATTTTAGGTTGGGATCAGAGGTTTGGAGGTAACCGTTTTTTAAATGATTTTGTGCCTTAGCAGCCAAAATTGTGGTTCCCAGGTTTGTTAAGTCGGTTTGGTGCAGGTAATATGGTTGGTCAGTTGTGGAGAATTTTGAAAGCCCTCCTGTTGTTCCTTTTGCTGTTGAGGTTGTGTCGAACAGGTATTCAGTGGTTAGCAACCCGCTACAGTAAACCAATCTAGCATCCTGCTGGTATTTCTATTATTTTCCGAACCTCATGCCGGTAGAGAGGGTGTACGAGTACATTGAGGGTAATTTCTCTAAATCATGTGTTAGTCCTGATTCTGTTTTGATTCGTAGGAAACTCTCTAGTGGAGGTGCCACAACTTAAATTACAAAAGGCTCCAACTTTTGGTGTTCAACATTTGGGAACAACAACAAAACCCTTTCTCTTTGGCAATTAAACAGGACTTACTCGTAATTTCCATTGCAAAGTCCCCTTCCGGGAACGATGAACGGCTAAAGTATGTAGTACGCTTCATTATAGCAATACGAATATCCCACTAATTCCCGGGACTTTTTTACTCCCAAGTAGGTATTCCCGGTCCCGCAATGACATATGTAAACCCGTATGGTTGCATGTAAATCATGAACGGGTAATTTGTGCTATGGTCACCCAAAATTTTATGGAGTGTAAAATTTAATTGTCATAAGGATGTTGGGTATCTAAAGGATCCTCTACTGCAAATGCAATGGGTTTTCTGGTTCTGATACATATGTAGTACTCGTATGTATGTTGAAATTGAAAGGATTATTATATGCAAAGGATACGGATTCCATTGGAGCGTGCGTTTCTCATGCGTTGCTTGAGGTGACTCTATAGTAATGGTACTGGTGAAATGGTACTTTATAAAGTTGAAGGTGATAAAGACTGTATACTTGCTAAAAGCGATACCAGTAGAAAATTAAAAGAGTAAAGTTGTTTAACACGATTTAAGTTTTTCTCAAAAAACGACAAAGGAACGAAAGTCCTTTCGTGAAGCGAGGGAAGGAGGTATGTACGAGTATGTTTGGTTAAAAGAGGTAATAATTCTTTTTGACATACAATTTGGAGCGTAAAGTTAAACCAAAGGGAATGAAGGTCTTTTGTTTGGAAGCGAGAAAGGAAAATGAATTTTTAATTGCACGCGCTTGGACCATGGAAATCTGTAAATTATTGTGGTCCATTCGAGAAAAGATTGTGACGCGTACAATTTTAAGAATAAATGAGAAAATTATGTTTCCCGGGGACAATAACTATGTTTTGCTGAGTTTTGTGATAATGGATTTGTTATAGCTGAATGTTGAGAGCGAACTTTGTATGACTATAAGGTTTCTGTGAAATGCTTTTTGCAACCTTTAACGCGGGTGATCGTTCTTTTAAAATCCAGCTTGTACCAAAGATACATATATGCACTCGGTCGAAAAATGTACCGAATTGGTAATTTAAAATTATTTTAAATTCAATTTATTAAAACTGAAAACGGTCAACAAATAATACTATTTGGACGTATTGAAACATTTGGAATAGAAAGTCCGTCAAAAATGGCAGGATTTTTGGAACAATAATTCATGCGACGGTAATGCGTCACCGAATAGAGCGACAATTGTAATCAAATTTGATTTTGAACAAATCACATGAGATTTCTTTTATGTGTGTTCAATCCAGACAAAACGAATTTAAATCTGGACTTCCTGCTGGCCAATATACAGTAGCGATAAAATTCGGAATATTGCATCAAAGCCACTAGTGCGCCGTTTTGGCTTTGTGTGCCGGAGCAGAGTCTTGTTGGAGGAAATATCTTTCCCCGTTGAAAAGGGTATTCTATAAACCCTTGACAACACCTTCGAGAACATTCTCCCGGTACACTTTCGCTCCTATTTTCATACCTTTTTCGCAAAAATACAGTGATGTGACACCTTGATGCGATACTCCCCCACCAAACCATTACAGAAGCGGGATGGTATTCGCGCTGAAACCTCGGAACAACCTTTTTTGCTTCTTTAGATGACGTTGCGTGAACTTTGTCATTCTGTTTGTTATAAACTTCTTCTATGGTAAACATTTTTCATCAGTAAATAAAATATTTTCATGTTCATTGACCGTGTCCCGTTGCTCGATGGTAGGCTTTCATATGGAGATCATATCGAATAAGCCTTAACATCGATCTAGCGGATATATCCAATTCGCTGGACATTATAACTATTTTGTTTCCGAAGAGAATTTCTGCTAATTCGTTCACGCACAGCTTTAACTTTCGCGCTGGGTCGAACGACGCGTAAACGAAAACTTCCTGGTCTGTTCTCTACTTCCGAAGGTTCATTTCAACGTTTTAAAGCCCGATAAATAAACAAATATACAAAGTGATTACCGCGACACGATTTTCTTTGATGCCATATTAACTGATCGAAAGCTGAAACCAAACTAGCAACTTTTTTTTACTTATAAATACACGTATTAGGAAAAAAAATAGTAAACGGGAATATTCCTAATGAAAATTATGAGGTACTTGAAATCTTGTAACAGAATTTATGGCTAGACTAGGTACAAATAATTTTTAAACACAACTTCGGGCATATACCCAACATGGCTATTTCTGATGAATATCATAATCCGAGGGACAAAGATTTCGAAACTTTCGCAAGCATTTGGGGGCCTATGTCCCCAATAACATGAAAATTGTCAGCTTCCATTGCGTCAATTGTTGTTGGTTTATCAGCATAGATGAGCGACCTTAAGTATCCTAAAAGAAAATACTCAAGAGCCGTCAAATCACAAAATTCTGGAGGCCTATTTAGAGGGCCATTACTCGAAGTTGTGCATTTATCGAATGTTTTCTACAATAAGTGGATTGTTTCGTTTGCTGTAAGGCAAGAAGCGCCATCCTGCTCGTACATGTTTCCATATTTTTGCCATTCAATCGGAGAATGAAAAAGTTATTATTCATGGCTCAATAACAAATGCCTTCGACAGTAACACGTTGACTAGCTCTTATTTTGAAAAATATGGTCCGATGACACCACCAACTCACAGACAGTCCCAAACTGTGTATTTTTCGAGATGTATTAGCGTTAAGATAATCTTATCTTCGCTCCAACTGCCACAATTTTGCTAATTGATATGCCCATACCCTAACTTTAGGGGGCGCTACAGTTCGGGGTGTACCATGGCTTGAATTAACAAGCGTCTTCAGCCAGCTCGTTCATTTGCTAGCTGCCTCCAGTTTCGCACGCTAAGTTGGCCGAGGACAATTTCCAATTACGTGCGGCTTAGTCTCGGTGTTTCTCTACTGCGGTGTCCCTTAGAAGCGGATTAGAAGACTTTTCACGGCAGAGCGTTATTATCCACCCACTCTTCATGAACCTGCCATCTCAGTCGTTGAATCTCCACTTTTCTGACTAGGTCGATATCGCAGTACAGTCCATTCAATCTCTCATTAAATCTCCTCCGCTTCTCACTGTCAATGCAGATGAGACCATTAATCACTCGCACCCTCAGGTGTTATATTGGGTAACTTTTGTTGGTGTTAGTCAATTACCTTCTTAGTAGCGATTGACAAGAGTTATTCGTCGTTTGATCTCAGCGCTGGTGTCGTTGTGTGAATTTAAAGCAGAGCCTAGGTAGACAAAGTCCTTAACTATCCCAAAGTTATATCTGTCGAGGGTGACGTTCTGCCCGAGACATCGGTGTTGGTTGTCCTTATTGCTTGACAGCATATACTTGGTCTTGCCCTCATTAACCGCTTAACCCATTTTCGCCGCTTCCGTCTCAATGCTCGCGAAAGCGCCAATGACATTACGCTGCTTCTCCCAATTTTGTCAATATAGTCGTCGTATGCGAGTAGTTGGACGGACTTTTGAAAGATTTTGCATTTGCACTATTCTTCCAAGTACGATGTTGAAAAATTTCCATGACAGCGCATCGCCTTGTCTAAATCCTTTCTGGACATCAAAGGTCACGGTGAGATGTTTACCGACCTTGATGGAGCAGCATACATTCTCCATCATCATCCTGCACAGACGGACGAGGTTGGTAGGGATGCCAAAACTAGACATTGCTCTGTATAACTCGTCTCTATAGATGCGGCCTTGCGGTCAAACGCGGCCTTAAAATCGATGAATAGGTGGCGTGTATCGATCTAAAGCGCATGGGTCTTCTCCAGGAGTGTGAATATCTGGTCGATGGTGGACTTTCCTGGCCTGAAGCCACACTGATATGGACCTATCAGGTTGGACACAGGTTGTTGACAAATGGCTACATGCGCCCACACATGACAGCAGATAAGATCTTGTACACGATGTTTAGAAGTCTGATTCCTCTGTTGATGGCACAGTTCATAGGGTCTCCTTCCTTGAGGATCATACAAACAATGCTGAGGGTCCATTCATCGGGCATACTTTCGTCCGACCATATTTTACAGATGAGTTGGTGTATGCTCCTTACCTAGTCACCGCCTGCCGCTTCGAAGAGCTCGGTAGTCAAGCCGTCCGCTCCAACAGCTTTGTTGGACTTCAGCTTAGATATCTCCACTTTATCCACGGAATTGTTGGTCTAGATCGTCAATGTTGGAAGGCTTGTTCTTGTTGACAGCGGTATTCGGTTTGTCATCGTCATTTTACAGTCTGCAGAAATGCTCTTCCCAAATCGTCAGCATTGGCTGGCATACCCACTTAGCAAAAAATCAGTCTCATAGCTGAACACCATTTTTCGACAAAACAGCGGATCCAATGCCAGTTGATTCATTGAAATTTCGACCCAAAAAATTGTCATTCGGATTCAATTCTTGCACGGGCTATAGGTCGACAAAAACCAAGCTGCTTTGAACAGCGTCTTCAACAGTCTCCTGAAGGGATGCAATTTTCTTTTCAGTACGCACATTTAAGAATGTAAAGCTGTCTCTTAAAACATTTGTGTAAATGTGAAGTACTTATGGACTTTGTCTTCCTGTGCTTCACCATTGATCTTGAAGGACGGCAGCTCCTATTGTAAATAGAGCTGTGTTACTAGGTGGGGTGAAAAGTAACCTCCTTCACAGCCAGAATGCGCTGCTACTGCAAAAAAGGTTATGGTGCCTTGAAGTCCGTTCATATTTAGGCAGACATGCCAAATTTCAGTGCGATACTGTCTTTAGTTTTGTTTTGACAGCTGATTGTTGTTGACGTGTTTGGCATCATGTTGAGTATGGGCAGATTTTCGTTCTCTCATAAAACATTATATTTTGAGAGGCAAAACGGCGAAGGAAACAAAAGAAGAGTTGGATAAATATTATGGGGCTAATGCTCCGTCAGATTACACCGTCAAATATTGGTTTCGAGAGTTTCGTGGTGGCAACTCCACTACCGATCAAGTCCGCAGCGGCAGGCCCTTCGATTATTACTGAACGTATACGCCATATTTTGGACAATATTCTACATATTTTTGTATGTATCATAGTTATCCTGCCGCTGGGTGCCACGCATGCTCACTTCTGATAAAAAACACGAACACGAGAGCATTTCGAAAGAGTGTTTGGACTTGCTGATGCGGAATCGGGCGGACTTTTGGCGTCGATTGGTAGCTGTTGGTAACTATTACACACCAGAGAACAGAATGAGTGCCCGGCAATGGACTGAAGCCAGCACGAGTGTTCCCAAGCGGCCGAGGGAGGCTCAATGGGTCCGAAAGGTTATGGCGTCGGTTTTCTGGGATTGTCATGGCATACTCTTCGTGGACTACTTCAGAGAAGGAAAAACCATCAACAGCAAGTATAACTGTGCATTATTGGAGCGATTGAAGACCAAAATCGCTGCAAAACGGCCTCACATGAAGCGAAAAAAATTTTGTTTTTGCAAGACAATGCGCCGGCGCATAAGAGCATCGCAACCTCGGCTAAAATCAATGATTTACGGGTCCAATTGATGTCGCATCCACCGTATTCGCCCGATTTGGCTCCCTCGGACTATTATCTCTTCCCAAACCTCAAAAGATGGCTCATCAATAAAAAATTCAGTTCAAATCATCATCATCGATCAAATCGAAATCATCGACGTAACGCAGGAGGATTTTATAGACCTTCCGGAAAATCGCTGGAATAAGTGTATCAAGCTAAAAGGGGACTATATTGAATAAAATAAAAAACATTTAAAAATTTTTTTTTTTCATTCCCAAGGGGGTTACTTTTCACCCCATCTAGTAATAATACCGTCTGTTCACAAACAGTACCAGGGATTTCCCATTCAAACAAATCGCGCTTGAGATACTGTCAACATTTCTTAACATCTATCATCTGTCGCTATAAAATATCTGTTTGAGCTCCATTTGCAGGGAGTTTTTGTGTGACAGCTTTGTAAACAAGTCAGTGCTTGTTGTGTCCTTCGAATATCGCGACGTCAGATTTAGTTGAGCAAAAAGTTTGCCTGAAATTTCGTGTTTCTATCAAAACATCTTGTGCGGAAGCGTTGAAAATATCTACTGTAGCCTACTGTAGCCCTGTAGTCAGGGACTCCATAATGTCAGAAGCGCAAGCGTACTAGTGGTCCAAAGAGTTTGAAGCGCCGCCGTATCGTTGTTGATGGCTCTAGTTGTCCGTCCACCACTATCTATGAGTGGTAAATATCGAATGAGTTAAGAAAATTGTCCTCGCAGATCGTGGTGTGAGCATCAGGGAAATGACAGCCGATCGGATCAACACACGTGCTTTGGCATTCTAAGAGTATTCATACCCTCTCGAGTATTAAGTTTTAAAAAAAAAAAATTGCGACTTGTGCCGAAAGTGCTGAATTTGTTGCAAAAGCAGCATCGACGTTACATGTGTCTAAGACTATGACACAGAAACTCACCAATAATCATCGGAATGCCGCCCGCCCTTTTCAGATGAGCCAAAACTCAAAAACCCACGAGAGAGTTGATCTAAAATTAAAGTTTTGTTGACCGTTTTATTCTATTGCCGTCATGTTGTAAAAGGCAACAATCTTTAGGATGTACCGTGGGTCGTGGGATGTGATTTTAAGACTCATTCTAAACTTAATCATACCATGGGTACGATCTTATATGGCCTCTGAAAGAGAAGAAATCCCTGCTTCGAAAACTTGAAAAAACATCACACTTTACGACTTGAAAGACTCATGCTTAAACCTACTCGCTCCAAATCTTCGCCCATATAGATATTCTACATTTCCAATAACCATTAACTAGTGATATTTTTTTTTTTAGATATTTCAACCTTTTTTTGGTCAATTTCAGTCTTAAGCTCATATATTTAATTATGCAGGAATTCACCTCTACCCCAGAGGGCTATGATTCCCTATTTTATCCTTCATAGCGACACTGATAAGAAACCTCCATTAAAGTTCGGTTGAGTTTCTTCAACATCGATTTGCAATACCTTATTCTATTACAATTGTTCTTCCCCATTTTGGGCTGCATAATATGCCCTTCACCTTCAAAATAGTCCCAAACTTAGAAATCAAATCACGACCCATTTCCGAAGATATTTATGCCATCTAGAGAGTGCTCCTCCACAATCAGAGCATAACAATCCCAATTGCCAAAGTATAACTTCTTCCTTGCCACCAAAAAAAAAAAACAAAAAACAAAAAAAAAAATAAAAATCAAGACCAGAAAACTTTCTACCTCTCCGTGTAAATTGATCACCAATAACGGCAACGTGCTCTACGTTTCATGACACCGTTACCATTTCGAATCCAATAAATTTTAATCTTTCGATTCTCCCCACAAAATTTAACACTTCAATTACCTGGAAAACCCTCTTTGTGAGAAGACACTGCCGATACCGCCACCAACCACCAACCACCAGCCGGCAGCCTCCAACTTCTGCCATGGTTCCGGCTTCGAAAACGGTGCCATAGCTATCACCTTCGAAGCCACCACCTACTTACTTAGTGGCAATGTATACAACATTGTTCAGACGGAACGAGGCGGAAACTTTCCCCGCCAAAAGGGATAGACAATCGTTCAAGTGTGTCAACTTAAATGTGTCAACTGTGCACATTAAAAAAGGATGTGAAAGCAGCATACAACGAGAGCTCTAAGAGTACTACCCGGTGGTGGAAGGCTTTAAACCTGTTATAAGGCACACTGGTTAGCTTGGCGTGAATTGAAGAGTACCCACGTCGAGGAACTATAATATAGAACAACTAAAATAACTAGATAGAGGGAATCCTTTTCCTTATTCCGGCGCTCAACGACAGCAATGTTTTCCATCGGCATTCATTCAGAGACCGCAATGTTGTAACCGAAAAGGAAAACTTTTGAGCCAGTTGTACTCGGCCTTCATCTTTGTTTCAGAGTTCTCTAGATGTAAAAGTTTTCTCATCCTTCCTGTATCCTAACAGAGCTGCGTTTTTGTGTGGAGAGAGAATATGGTCTGAGAGATACTCCAGAAGGAGTTTTGAAGCGTGCCCACATAGAGTTCTTTGTCGCAAGTTCAAACTTCTAGACCCCGAAGTGCAGTAGAGAGCACCATCTATGTGAGCATCGGTATAAGTTTTGGTTGCCATCTTTTTTATTCTCTTACGTAGAGGGGGGAAAAATTAATACTTTACCGCTTTGCCTTTGGTGGTAGTTGGCAGTGGTATCTGCGGTGTAATCCTTTGAGTGCGAAACTTCTTATTCTTAGAGGGAGCCACGTACATAGGAAGCGCAACGCTTATAAGGTCTCAACCACTTCATTGTTGGTCTGTTGCAGTTTTGTGGTTGCAGAATGGCAGGCATTCTTAAGTAAATCCAAAAGGGTAACTGGAGTGCATATTAAGGACTATAATAAACTGTGGGGTAGATCAGGGGTAGTTGGCATCATATTTGGTAAAACTAAATGCCCGCAGAGGCTTTAAATTATGTAAAAACTTTTTATAAGCGTCGATGCTTTTAGGGATGATTGAAAGATTCTCAAGGTGACTTCTCTGTCACCATAACACCATACTAACCTACGTACTTAGGTGGTACTACAGTTCGAGAAGAATCTGGACCTCAACTAACAAGTCTACAGTTAGCCAGGTCTGTAGCTAACAGCCTCCAATTGCCCACTCTAAGTCGGTGTAGAGTCTTCTATTTGAGCGCGAAATCTAAGGTGAGATTTTCCTCTATTGCGTTGTCTATCCGGGTTATATTCGAACTGTCTGTGGGTCAGAGCATTGGTGTTCATTCGTTTTTCATGTCGTTACTATCGCAGGCCACTGAATTTTTGTTAAATTTTCTCCTCCAAGCACATCCTGATTTGCATAGAGTCCATGTTTAAGCGCCGTAAAGCAGAACTGAGACAATCAAGTTTTACATAAAGTCTCCTTAGTTCCTCCTTTTTTGACATTAAAGATCTCGGTTAAGTAGTTACCGATTTTGATTGAGCAGAGACCATTCCTCATCAACATTTTACACAGACGGAAGAGCGAAAAAGGAATTTCAAAACTAGAAAAGGCTGTATATAGCTTGTCTATATAAATGCAGTCTTAAAATCGAGCATAGACGGTGGTTTCGATTTGGACTTCTTGAGCTTATTCAAGGATCTGCTGTAGTGTGAAAATTTGGTCGATTGTGGAATTTCCCGGTCTTAAACCGCAGTGATAGTGGCCAATTAAGCTGGTGACGAAGGGTTTCAGGCATTTGAGAAATGAGTTGGTGTATAATCTCCACACAGTCATCTCCAGAAACTGTTTATGGCTTAGCAGATAAGTAGTCAAACACAGCTCTTTTGTTGGATTCCAGCTAGGATATTACTATACTTACTTAATTTCAGTCAAGTGAATCGAAATGCCAGAAGGCAGTCTGCAGAAGAAGTTTATTTATGTTCGCAGTTCGTACAGGCTTTGTACGGGTATTCTTGCTTCAACACATTCCGTCTACATTTTGGTATAACTTCCGTACGTTATCTTTGGGGAACAGCCTCTGAATATCTTAAATTGTGTGCTTCTGGTGATCTTTTTTTCTTTTGAAGAAGAAGTCGTTGATCTACCCATCTTTTCTATCCATACAGACCAAGAGCTCCTATCCTTCGCTGCATCGCTGCTTTATATACTTCTTGTTTAGCTGCAAGTACTTACTGGTATTCTTCATCAAACCAGAATGATGGTCGGGTGGTCAATTGCAACGCTTCTGATGGTAGCGCTTTGCCATGGTTTTCGGTACATGATGCTGGCGGCGTTGGAGTTTTGGGAGATTTGGAAATACTCATTCGGTGAAGATTCTGGCGGTCTCTAGCTATTGTTATATTTTGCTACTTTTTTTCTTTTTTTTTGTAATTAGCGCGCGCTCAAGGGGTTGTTAGTACCCTTAAAATGATTGCACACAGCGCGGGCGATGGAAAGTTATGGAGGAAAGAAAGACGTTGGTCTTGAATGTTTGGAGGTTATAATGACAAGGAAATGAAGAGCTCGGCAGGGCATTCCATAAGCGAGTTGTTCGGCTTAGGAAAGAATCATGATATTTCAGGGTACGTCCGAAAGTGGGCTTGAGGGTGTACTGATGAGTATTCAGAGCGGGACGGGTGTTACGTTTGGAGGTTTGAAGGGGCGGAATGCTACTGGCAATTTCTGAGGAGCACTGGTGGTGAAAATAGCGATAGAACAAGGTGAGACAGGAGACATTACCTCGGTGGTCGAGGGTGTCAATCGACTGTGTAATATAAGCATCACCTATTAGTTTTACCGCACGCTTTTGAATCCCATCTAGTAGGCGCAAGGAAGTTCTGGGAACACCCGACCAGATGTGAGCATTGTACTCCAATTTTGGGCGGATGAAAGCCTTGCATATTGAAGCTAAATCAGAGGGGGTGAAATATTTCTTACATCGCTTAAGAAAACCTAGAAATTTCGCAGAATTTTTGGCGACTTCGAATATGTGTTCATTCCAACGTAAGTCGCCATTGACACACATACCGAGAATAGAAAGTTTTTCGGTTTCAACGATGCAAGTGCCATTCATGGTTAATGGCTGGGTATTTCAATTTCGCTTAAGCGACAGCAGACAACATTGTGTTTTGGAAGCATTAAATTCCACCCTGTTGGTAGTTCCCCAATTGGTTATGCTGCTTATATCGGAATTTAATCAGCTTAACATACGCTGCCGTTCCCGTTCTACTGCCGAAGAGCAGGGACGTGAGTCCGAGAACGAATATGAAAAGCAGAGAGTACTGTCGTCAGCAATGGAGTAAATTGGATTAGAAGTAGCAGACAAGAGATCATTAATGAAAATTAAAAAGAGTGTCGGAGACAGAACGGAGCCCTGAGGCACACCAGCATATATTTTGTTAATATCAGACTTGAAACCATCCAAGACAACTTGAATTAAACGTTCCGAAAGATAATTTCTAACCCACTAAAGAAAAGAGTCGTCGATTCCAAAGGCACGCATTTTCGATAATAGAGCCTGATGTTAAATTCTGTCAAATGTCTTAGAAATATCAAGTGCAACTATCTTGCTTTCGCCATATTGATGTTAACTTTGGTTCCACTTTTCGGTGAGACATGCCCTCAAATCACCAGTGAACCTGTTGCTTGTTTTAGATATTCGAGTTGGAACCTTGAATGCCACAAGAAGCCATGTCAATAAGCCTAAGTCCGTCGCCAGATGGGGTGACTTATAGGTTATGTCTCAACTGGAAAGTCAAAGATGTCGTTCGTCGCTATCCTAGCTTTAAAAATGCCCAATACGATTTCAACGTCATACGAGGGCGGGTCAATAAGTCCGTGACTTTTGGATTAAAACACAGATTTTTTGATAAAAAAATAATTTTATTTTTCAACGTAGTCTCCCTTGAGCTCTATACACTTTGTCCAACGCTTCTCCAATTTTTTTATCCCTTCCAAAAAAAATGATTTGTCGAGGTCCTCAAAATAGGCCTTTGTTTACGAGATGACTTCATCATTGGAGTCAAATCTTTTTCCACCAAGCCATTTCTTCAGGTTTGGGAACAAGAAGTAGTCGCTCGGAGCCAAATCTGGAGAATAGGGTGGATGAGGGAGCAATTCATAGCCCAATTCATGGATTTTTGCCATGGCAACTGCACATGCAACTGTGGTCGACTGTGAGCAAACGCGGCACCCATCTTGCGGAAAGCTTTCTCATGCCCAAGTGATCATTCAAAATTGAAACCACTGAGCCATGCGAGATCCCTACGGCTTCCACAATCTCTCGCACTTTCAATCTTCGGTCGGCCAACACCATATCGTGAATTTGTTCGATTGTTTCGGGTGTAGAGACCTCAACTGGGCGTCCAGGACGTTCGGCATCTTCAGTGCTTGTACGGCCACAACGAAATTCAGTAAACCACTTTTTTGCCATTGAAATCCATGGTGCAGAGTCCCCATAGTATTTATCAAGCTTAGCCTTGGTCTCGGTAATGGTTTTTTTTCGCAAGAAATAATGCTTAATAAGCACACGAAATTCACTTTTTTCCATTTTCTCCTCAAATTAGTGAGTAGTCTGATAAAAATAGCTGTCCAACACAAACTAACTGACGCAGCAAGTTTAAATTTTAACAGGAGTCAACTGACAGATGCCTGTTGACAGGAGCAGTGTTGCTGTTTCAGTAAAGAGGTCAGAAATTCAAAAAGTCACGGACTTATTGACCCGCCCTCGTACATCGGACGCTGCTCATATGTCTTATCGAGGAGCTCTTAGAGATATTCTTCGGTGGCATCGTTCTTCTCCTCCGTAAGGACATAGGCACATATAAGGCTTATGCTAGCTAAATTGCCTTAGTGCGGATATTCATAAGACGCTCGCTCATGATTTCTTGACAATTTCTCTTCCTTGTAAGCGCTGTTTCCTTCCCTACAGCAATGGCCATAGTACGAGGATTGTCTGAAATGTTTCCAACCGCAGCGTAAAGATAGCGGCACTCGTCAATAAAGCTAGTGAATGCTAGTTGTGCATCTTTTAACAGTTACTTACCGAAGTTTCAGTCATTTTGAATGCGCAGTTTTTAGTTGACAGTCGTTTGAGTGAGTCGATGTGAGTGTTTTAGTGAAAATGGAAAAAATTGAATATCGAGCTGTTATTAAATTCTTGTTTTTGAAAGGCCTACGCCTACGCAAATCAAAAATGAGTTGGACTCTGTGTATGGGGACTCTGCACCATCATTTACCACCGTGAAATTTTGCGCTGCTGAATTTAAACGAGGCCGTAAGAGCTTGGGAGATGATGAACGTTCGGGACGTCAAAAAACTGCAACCACTAACGATAACATTGCTAAAGTTCACCAAATGGTGTTAGACGACCGCCAAATTAAAGTGAGAGAGATAGGACAGGTTATGAAAATGTCAAAAGAACGTGTTTGTTACATATTAAATCAAGATTTAGGCATGAGAAAGCTGTCCGCGCGTTGGGTGGCGCGTTTGCTAATGTTATACCAAAAACGTGTTCGAATAAACATTTCTAACGCTCTGTTGGCGCAGTTTAGGCGCAATAAATCCGAGTTTTGGCGCCGATTAGTTACGGTAGATGAAGTTTGGATTCGCCATTATACGTCCGAAACAAAAATTCAGTCAAAACAGGACTGCAAAGGGCGAGCCGGCTCCAAAAAAAGCAAAAACTGTTTTTTCGACTGGGAAAGTGATGGCGACTGTTTTTTGGGATAGTAAAGGAGATATCTTAATCGATTATCTTCAAAAAGGAAAAACCATTACTGGAGCATACTACGCATCATTCATTGCTTGCCAGGCAGAAGGCAGAAATCGCGGGAAAACGGCCACATTTGCAGAAAAAGAACATCCTGTTTCACCAAGACAACGCGCCTTCTCACACCTCAGCGGTTACCATAGCGAAAATCCATGAATTACGATTTGAACTGCTTGACCATCCGCCTTATTCAACAGATCTAGCACCAAGTGACTTCTTTTTGTTCCCTCATCTAAAAACTGCGCTCGGTGGACAGAGAATTTCGTCAACTGAGGAGGCAATCACCTTCGTGAGCAATTATTTTGCAGAGAAAATTGCCAAGTACTATTTGGACAGGTTAGAAAGATTGGAGCATCGCTGGGAGAAGTATGTAGAGTAACAAGGAGACTATGTTAAAAAATTAAAAAAAAAGTTGATAAAAAATGTCTTGTATCATTGTTCGGTCGGAAACTTTTCAGACAACCCTGGTGTATATCACAGTTTTTCATCTTCCTTATATTCCATTGTACTCCCTGGGTCGCAGCAAGAACTGGGGTGTTTGATAAGTACGTGAACTGTTAAGAGTCCGAAGATTTCGCGAGAAGATCCGTCCGCGACAGTGAATCCAGTAATGTATATCCGATATCATTAGTTGGTTCGTAACTTTATAAATCACCTCCGCATAAGGTTATAAACCCTATGACGGCGTAGACCAGTATATTGCTCATGGTAATTTTTTCATTTTAGCCTGCATGAGTTAAAGCCTACTTTTGCAGTTAGCAGGGACCACCACAGTGAGGTAAGCAAGAAATTTACTATAATCTTGGTTGTTGTGGTGCTGGCCCAATCCAGGTTATAACTTGGAAAAGTCAACAATTTTTCGATAAGTCAGCGCAGGTATCCTTGGTCCCCCTAGAGACGAATTGTTTTCGATTTTTAAGTACATCCGAGGCCTCCTCTGTTTTCCAGATTGCGATGTATTGTAATAAAATAAAGTGGATGAAGTGACAATGTGTTGTTTATGATCTTGTGACAAAGAGCCGGACCTGCGATTTCCTACCAACTCAGAACAGCTAGGAAATGACAAACTTTTTCAGTGTCAAAACCTTGGACTTTCAGAGGTTTGTCATTGGTTTACAAATATGTAGGTGATGGTGTAAAAATTGTATTTTTCTGTGTATTGCTGGGAATTGAACCCACATGGCCAACATAACCAAAATATTATTTGAGAAAGGTTTTACGCTGATGCTCGATTCTGATGATTTGCCAAACCACCAAGAATTGCAATGAAAATTGAGAGGTTTCAACGAGACTAGTTAAAACAAGGACAACAGTTTGGGGTCGTGAATAAGTTTTGGATTCACGTAAGTTAGATGCTGTCTGAATATGATTGAGAAATCACCAACCAAGAAATCAACACCAGCTGAGCCAGCTAAGGGTTGAATATGTTGAGAGTTGGATTCGACTAGAATGAAGGTCAACGACTCATGTCAATGACCAGCTTAAGTAAAAGTTTTCAACACAAGCGATTCACGACTTAAAATTCAGGGTGGTGCTCAGGCCACCTTAAACGCTAAGCTCAGTCAAAAATGAAGGTTTGCTTATCTGTCATTAGAGCCTTGGATCTATCGATCACTTCTAGGAGCTAACCATTAAGGAAAAATGTGTTATAGAGTCTTTGGAGATTGAAAATCATTATTGTGGTCATGGTGGTGAGTGTAAATATTTGAGTCTTACTCAGGTTTACGTCTGTTCCACAGCAAAGTGACCCGTGTGGTCAACTTTATTAGAATCCTTTCTATGATGTGCTAAAAATCGATTTCCTCATCCTCCTTTACTGCCAAGCCCAAGAAGAAGATTTTGTTAACGACTCAGAGCCATAGATATAGAGGTATACCAATACCCTGATTTGTGCAATACTGAGGGTGCTCTTATATCTAGGAACATGGCTGAGGTATATTGTTTCTCATAAAATGTTGTCTCTCTAAGCGTTAGTACCTTTACCTCTCCCTAAGTGTAAGCCTTTACAAGCCCAACAAAAACCAGCCTAAAACTTCTATGCGACTTTGCTACAGGAGATCGTCAACATACATATATCTATGTACGTTCATATTTATGAAATGAGTATTTTGACTGAAATATATATTTTTTAAGAAGGCAAAATCTTTTCACTCCGATAGACCCCACATAGCGATGCCTGCAATGACAAGAAACAAAAACCCAGCCGGCGCAACTTGAAGTATTAGTGACATTGAGAAGAACACACGTATAACAAGGCAACCAAGGATGGAAGGGAGTGTCACCTGGTGAAAAACTTTTTAATTATATTACGACGATGAGATCGTAAAGTAATTGACATGAATTGATGGGTGCAAAAACAAGCAGAAGCAGCAAAAGCAAAAGCACTAACATCCTACCTTTTTCAGCGGCAATATACTTTCGCAGAACTTGCTTCAGCTCCATCACAAGCTGATATATTAAATCGTTAGCTTTTCTTATTTCTCATTTATTACAAAAAGAATGTAGGCAACCGTGTTCCAGAAAATGGTATCGTTTCCTCAGTAGAGAAGAAAACAGGAAGCGTGCTCCCTATCAGGTTCCATCAGGATCCACTTAACTCTCAAGGATCCTGCATGCGAAAGCACGTTTGCTAAATAAAAAGTTTTTATTTTGCCAAAGACACGCGATTTCCGGATGACAAAAGTAAAGGTGTGCGGGTGCGGATCCTAAATGGAAAGTCATTAAGCCCACCTTGTGCTCCACCCCCATACCATAAAGAAAGGTAGGAAAGCAAGATTTGGAAACTAATTACCTGACGAATTTATTTCTTTTGCTTTAAGTGCATTCCAACATTTTAATTTCACAGTTTTACAGCGAACATTCGCGGAACTGCTTTTCCTTCAGCACCTGACGTTGCTGATTTGACCTGCCAGTCAATTGTGTCGCTTTGCTTCTTCTTCCACTTCCGCTTATCTTGAGATATTTTAACGAAAAAGTAGAGCAGTAACAATTTTGTTTTTGTTTTTTCACTTTTTTGTTGCAAACCTCTTTCCTGTGCAGTTGCGTCAGGTGTTTTGAGGACTTTAGTCCTTCTCCAGTGACAACTTTTCATACTATTGTGACAGTTAAAATTGTCTCGCGGTCATTTGCTTTTTAATCTTCGTTCTTATTCTCTGTTGGCAGAAAAATCGATAAAAGGAATGAGAATGAGTTGGGCAAATGGTAAATTCAGTCCCGCATTTCAATTTGCAATCATTTCGCTTTAAATATTTTTCTCTGTCTCCTACCTTACTCCTTCGACAATTGTGAGCAGCGGCTCCAGGGTACCATGGAAGCACAGCACAGCGCTGTGTGATGTGGTTTAGTTGGAGAATGTGCGTCGAATGGGATACCAATTGAATGCGGGTGATTGAATAAATCGGCGTTTGTAGTTCGACCATGCGAAAATGATGAGAAGGTCGATACATGTTATGAGGGTTTTGAAACACAAAGCGGTTTGAATTCTGGGCTCGCGTTCCAGGGACGGATTTGCTGCTGATTCAGACTGGTACAGGTTATGCTTTTTGCGCCTTAGAATTTGAAATTTACTCGTATCTCTGGTGTGTCCTTGTTTTTCGTAAAATTATATCTAGAAGCCACATCAATATTGTCTATAGTGCATTTCAATTTTCTCTGGCTATCTAGGCGTTGGCTGAAATGTTCTTTGATATCATATGAAGACAGAGTCATACGTAGTCTATCGATTGAAGTTGTGAGACCTCGATCTTAGAAGGTATAGCCTTCATAACACCACCCACGTTAATGGACTCAGGCTAATCGACTTCACACCGAGACCAAACATTGTCGTAGCTAGCAAGCGTTTCCCACATCTATATATTTACAAGGGGACTCGGAGAACTACTGATCAATCAACTATCTACCAGATTGACCACATTGCTATTGACCTATGTAAGACACTCCTCCAGTACTATGGATGTCCGTACGTTCCGAGGAGCCAACATCGGCTCGGGTGATCTAGCGGACGTCAGTACGTTTGTCGTAAGTTGCGATCAACCAGCGCAGTAGTAACGCTGGTTAAATCCATCTCGAATTATTTAACTGACGACGACGGAACTAGGAAGTACCTACAATAGTAGCCGGCGGTATACCAAAATGATCGGTTTTGAGACCTCTTCTATCGCACGTGATGTACGACGATATCTTACGTTTACCAATCCCACGGGAAGCATCAATCATCGGTTTTGCGGAGTCGTCGCAGTCGTGGTCCTTGCCAAATTGCTCGAAAAAATAGAGTTCTTCTGTAATGAGACAGTAAGAACAATTAAGTTCTGGCTCCTCTGGGCCGGATTGCAACATGCGGATCATAAAACCGAATTTTTTCTTATGAGCAGTCGGAAAGTACGCGACACGATTAGTCGAAGAATACGATGTCATTCACGACCATTTAATAAATCATTAGGTGTGGTGATTGATTCTCGTTTAACATACAAGCACCACTTGGAATACGTTTGTGAAGAGTCGTCAAAAGCGGTCGGTGAACTATCATGGCATAGCTATAAAAAAGCTTAAGAACAACAAGGCCACAGCCTCTTATGGAGCTCTTTAAATACGGTGGTGTTGTTTTGGTAGGGAGCATGCACGGAATAATCAAACAATGTGGGGGGAATAAAACATGCTCGATGACTGGACTATCAGCTCCATATGCCCCATCTACGAAAAAGGCGATCCTATGTCTTGCAAGAACTATCGAGCCATATCCCTGCTTAATGTCGCATATAAGATCCTATCTAACGTACTGTGTAAACGTCTTAAACCATTCTGCAACACACTAATCGGCACGCAACAGTGTGGTTTCCGGTCCGGCAGATCGACTATACACCAAATTCACACTAAAGCAAATTCTGGAGAAGACCAACGAATTTCAAGTCGAAACACACCACCTATTCATCGACTTCAAAGCTGCGTATGATAGCACACATCAGAACCTCCCTTTCAAAGACCAAGCCATCGCGGATGCCAAGGCGCTTGGTCTGGACAACTGGAAGCAGCGTACCCGGGATCGTAGAGGATGAAAGGCTGCAGTGTCTTAGGCAGAGACTCTACACGGGTCGGGAGCCCGTTAAGTAAGTAAGTAAGAACTATCATGGCTCATGAGCAAAGGCGGAGGGCCGAGACAAAATAAAAGACTCATAGAAAATAAGCGTACCGCCTGTGTGCTTTAAGAATCAGAATGACATTTTGAACTGTATCCCAAAACGTCATACCCATAGTGTCTTTAATGTAGTCCATCGTCATCCTCGCTGACGAACGAAAACGCTAGTATAGCTGTCTGGCAACAACAGTGGAACGATACAAAGGGTCTGCACCTGAATTGATCGGAAGCATGGCGACGCAGTTTCTAACAGGTTTCTTACGAGTTCGTCTAGCCCTAAAATTGAATATGACTTTGATTTAAGCTGTGTGAAGAGAAGACTGTCCTTCGGGCGTGGTTAAGATTGAAAACCAAATCGCCCGATTTTTCAGCCAAACCGCTACCAATTGAGCCACAAACGGTCCTTGAAGATTAGCAGTGTAACTTCCAATTCATATGAGGTCTATTGAAGGAGAAAAGAAGGATTTATTTATCCTTCTTTTTCTGCTAGGTAGAAGGTGTTATAGTGATTACCTTACATCGGGCATGAGTTCTTCCAAGTTTTAGTATAAATGTCATATACCAAACGCTGTGAGGGCTATGATGATCCCGACTTTATTGGGATTAGAAGTGTACAAATTTTAGCCTTATGATATGGTGGTAAAGATAGTTTTATGATGGTGTCTTTCAGATCTTCTGAGGATAACAAAACTGTCGTATCCTCGGTACGGGTATTGTTTGGGACGGACTCAGATACGACTGCTTGAAAAAAAGTGTCCCATGGGTAAGTCGCTGAATCCTTCTCTCCTCTCTCCTCTCTCCTCTCTCCTCTCTCCTTTCTCCTCTCCTACAATAGATTAAGTACCGTGATTGATTTTAATTTGTTTTTTTCTGGAATCACACGCACCTGAGTTCAAAATCTTCTGATTCGAGAGTTCTATATAGTGTTGGCTTTATTTTAAGGCTGTAGTTTCATAGTTTTAATTGATAGAGGTTACTTTTATTTAAACTGTAACTCGAAGCCCTTATTCCACCGCAAACCAGCCCTGTCGAGGTGGTAATACACCCACCAACTTCAACATTTAGCCACTTGAATTCTTTGTTTCTTGTTCCACACAACAATGAACGATATCAAAACATCTGTGAGATCAAACAATCTGGGTATCTACCATTCATACTTCGTCGCTCTTCATCAAACTCACTTGCAGGCGAATTTCCAGTAAAATTACGCTCTTTTATAGAAATGGCATTTATTTACAATGCAATCACTGCGTTAATTATAGCAACCAAACAGTCAAAGCTGCCTTCACTGAGTATAGTACTTCCTACCTCCTACTTTTTATCCCCCAGAGACCGAAAACCCAATAACTCAACAACCAGTCAACTCATTCATTCCCAATCCAGACAGTAAACAATTTACCCAAGTATATTGGCAAACAGCAAACATATGGATACAACAGAAGAAGGATATAATAGCAGCAGTGGCAGTTGCAATAGCAATGCCATCAGATCATCATCATTGCTTCATCATTAAAATTTGATGGACTGAACATTACACCAGATATGACTATGTAGCTAGCAGTAGATGTGGTGGAGAGCTCCAAACGATACAAATTCAATGCGTATAGAGAATGCAGAATTCTCAATTCAGAATCCTTTTTACGAACAAATAAATCTTTGGCAATGTATTTCAGATAAAAGGATTCAAATTATCGAAATACCATTCAAGGAGAAGCGAATTTCATAAGGATGCATGTACACATACGTACATATGTACATACCATACATTTAGGAGCGTACTTCAGTAGTCAATCTCAAGATGATAAATATTTTGCATTCCACATTGTTGTTACTGAATATTCTTATTGTACGTTTGCTGAGGCCTTTTATTTGCTTAAGTTCAGATTTCAACAAACAATCTAAAAACCTATGGTTCGGCACTACTTTCAGATTGTTACTGATAAGTCAATCAGTTAATAATGGAAAAGGAAGAGTACCTAAGTCAAAGTAAATTTCCCTTTATGAAACATATTGACTAACAATGCCTGCTTGGGCTCATCACAAAACAGATTCATTTCGTTAGTGCTGATTCGACATGCTAACAGCGACATGCACTGGTCAGAACTTCCCTCCCACAATTCAACATCTCATAAGGAGATATTGATGGTCTCACACCACTCAAAACTTAGAACAACTCAGAGGCTGGAGAATAAGGAGCCTTCCGAAATCATCCAGATTAAGTTTCCAGCCCAAGATGGTATGATATCTTCCATGAGATCCTCGAAGACTCAGCCCTAGCTCAACAATGGCTACAAGCTTTCTTCAGGATCTGCCTCGCTTTTGAGACAGAGAAACACTTGGCTTTAAGACGAAAAGCGGGCAAATTCCTCATCTTTACTTCAATGACTCAAGACCAATACTCTTACAGCGTTCCTCTGAAGAGCCTTAAATTGATTGGAACGGCGAGCGAAATTTTGTTAGTCGCATATGTATTTTTTACGAAACTAAAAGAAAGTCACTTACTTTCACGGCCCTTATACTGTGAAATTCTTTTATGTTATAGTAAAGGTGTGAATTTTCTGCCGGAACTTTGATGGCAATATGCATTTTAACAGGTATCTTACAAATTTTTGCTTCTACTTCTTCTTAGCACTGGTATTAAGAATATTCACATAGGACATAAAACCCTTTTAAATATGTGTAATACTTGGGTGAACCTTAACAAAAATTTGACTGTGCAATGACGACTTTCTAGTCCCTACCAGCACAGCGTGGGTAATTTCCTTCTGTGAAAAATTGAATGCATGCAGCTAACTAATGCTTTGGAGAAACAAAATACGATTTGTTGGTCAGAGGAGGGTCTTTAATCAACACTTCCAACAAATAATTGACGGCTGCCTTATTTAAACAATTTTTTTTTTAAAACTGATATTAAAATTGATTCCATAGAAATAAAGAACTACAATTAAATCTTTTAACTAACTTGGCATCTGGATGGCAACGATTAGTATAAGGCCTCGTTGAAGTAGCATCTTCCGGCAGGTGCTGGTTCTTTAAATGACGAGAATAAGCCTCTGCAGCCGAACATCTTGCAGCTCTGCTAATAAGCCCTACTTCAAGCCTCCCCGTGGCGCCATCTGGGAATCTCAATAGGGATTGCGAAGTGAATGGGAAAAATTACGAGTATCCTGCGCCATAAATCAGGATTAGTGTCGGAAACACAAAACAAGAAATTGTCCGAGCTACTCCGACATATTTGAAGCTCAGGCCGGTAAGGAATTCCAGGCCTTAGTCAGAGTCTTGGAAAAGAGATGGTGGCGGACGAGCCCTAAATGGGCCAACGGCAGCGCTCACATCCTGGAATGGGTTACTGGCTTCGGTGTAACCGACCTCTCGTCCTAGGGGCATTAAAAATGGAACTGGTCCTCTAAGTTGGGGGTTGTGCCGCCGGCGTAACTGCCCGGCCGTTTAAAAAAAGCATAAGTTACGAAGCATCAACAAGCCTTGGATATGGACGGATCTACTATTGACAACCCACGCAAACGATTTAAGGACAATGAGCTTCGGATATGCACGTGGAATGTTAGATCCCTTAATAGACCACGTGCAGCCGATGGGATGGGCCGGACAAAAAGAAGATGAAAAACTGCGATATCTACTACGGCAATTGCTATCGACGGCAAAGCAGCGCTTATTCGGATGCAGATTTGTTGTCGGAGGCAGACTAAGACAAGAAGTCCTCAGCTTTCAGCATGTGAGCGAGTGCCTCGTAGCAATCCGCATCAAAGCTAAATTCGCCAACATTAGCCTTATATGCGCGCATGCCCCAACAGAGGAGAAAGATGACGACACCAAGGATGCCTTCTACGAGCTCCTTAACACCTCTTTGGTGGAACAATCGGAAAATATAGCCTGCACAACACCACCTCCGATAACGGATTCAGGCTAATCGACTTTGCGGCGGGGCGAAACATTGTCGTGGCTAGCACGCGGTTCCCACATCTCGACATACACAAGGGGACTTGGAGAACTCCTGATCAATCAACAGTCAACCAGATTTATCACATTGCGATCGACGCAAGACACTCCTTCAGACTCGGACCATTACCTTGTTGTAGCCAAGGTACGGTTGCGGATATCGCAAAATACGCCAAGACAAAGTAATGCTGTGAGAAAATTCGACGTCAGACGCCTACAATTGTAAGAGATCGCCAAGTCCTTTTCCGATCGAGTGTCTCTTAATCTCTTAAGAGGTCCAATGCCGCCAGCATCAAGCATCGAATACCACTGGAAACACTGCCAAAACGCCATCAGAGACGCCGCTTCTGATGTGCTGGGTTTCACTCGTCCACCACAACGAAACCCCTGGTTCGATCATGAATGCCGGCAAGCACATGCAGCTAAGCAAGATGCATATAACGCGGCGCTGCTTAGAAAGACCGGAGCTGCTCATGAGCTCTATGAGCGGAAGAGGAGAGACGAACACCGGCTTCTCAGGAGGAAGAAGAAAGAGCATGAGAAGCGCGCGATCCAGGAAATTGAGGGATGCTACTCCAGGAATGAGGTTCGGAAGTTTTACCAAAAGGCAAAAATAACATGCCGCGGAAACAAACCCCGAACCGAAGCCTGTAGAGATGAACAAGGGAACATCGTAGTAGAATCGCAGTCGATGCTGAGGATTTGGAAAGACCATTTCTGCAGACTGTATAACGGCGATGACGGACCAAATACCGCTGTCAGGCAGAATCAACCTTTCAACCTGGACGATGATGATTAACAGTTCCGTCCACCCGACTTGGATGAAATGAAGATAGCTATATCGAAGCTTAAGTCCAACAAAGCTGCTGGAGCGGATGGCCTGACTGCCGAGCTCTTCAAAGCGGCATGCGATCACTTGGTAAGGAGCATACACCAACTCATCTGTAAAATATGGTCGGACGAAAGTATGCTCGATGAATGGAACCTCAGCATTGTTTGTCCAATTCTCAAGAAAGGAGACCCTCTGAACTGCGCCAACTACAGAGGCATCAGTCTCCTTAACATCGAATATAATATCTTATCCGCCGTGTATTGTGTGAACGCCTGAAGCCGTTTGTCAACAACCTGATAGGTCCATATCAGTGTGGCTTCAGGCCAGGAAAGTCCAACATCGACCAGATATTCGCACTACGGCAGATCTTGGAGAAGACCCATGAGCTTCAGATCGATACCCATCACCTATTCATCGATTTTAAGGCCGCGTATGACAGCATCTATAGAGACAAGCTATATAGAGCAATGTCTAGTTTTGGCATCCCTGCCAAACTCGTCCGTCTGTGCAGGATGACGATGGAGAATGCACGCTGCTCCATCAAGGTCGGTAAAGATCTCACCGAGACCTTTGATGTCCAGAAAGGATTTAGACAAGGCGATGCGCTGTCATGCGATATTTCCAACATCGTACTTGAAAGAATAGTTCAAAACTCACGAGCAAACACAAGAGACACTATCTTTCAAAAGTCCGTCCAACTACTCGCATACGCCGACGATATTGACATAATCGGGAGAACGCAGCGTGATGTCAGTGGCGCTTTAGCGAGTGTTGCGACGGAAGCGGCGAAAATGGGTTTAGCGGTCAATGAGGGCAAGACCAAGTATATGCTGTCAAGCAAAAAGGACAACCAACACCGACGTCTCGGACAGAACGTCACCCTCGACAGATATAACTTTACTTACTTTACTTTAGGTGGCGCTACAGTCCGGGGTGGACCTGGGCCTCAGTCAACAAGCTTCTCCAGCTAGCTCGATCCCTGGCTAGCTGTCTCCAGTTTCGCACGCTAAGTTGGCTGAGGTAATTTTCCACTGGCGTGCGCCACCTGAGTCTTGGCCTTCCTCTACTGCGCTGTCCCTCGGGGGCGGATTCGAAGACTTTTCGGACCGGAGCATTGGTGTCCATGTGCTCTACATGACCCAGCCATCTCAGTCTTTGGATCTTCACTCTTCTGGCTAGGTCCATGTCGCTGTACAGTCCATACAGTTCGTCGTTGTATCTCCTCCTCCACTCACCGTCAATGCAGACGGGACCGAAGATCGCCCGAAGAATTTTTCTCTCGAAGCAACCAAGAACACCCTCATCCATTTTTGATAATGTCCATGCCTCTGCGCCATAGAGCAGGACCGGGATTATTAAAGTCTTATAAAGGGTGACTTTTGTTGTCCGAGAGAGGGCTTTGCTACTCAATTGCCTTCTTAACTCAAAGAAACAGCGGTTGGCAAGAGTTATTCTTCGCTTGATCTCAGCGCTGGTGTCGTTGTCTGTATTTATAGCGGAGCCTAGGTAGACAAAGTCCTTAACTACCTCAAAGTTATATCTGTCGAGGGTGACGTTCTGTCCGAGACGTCGGTGTTGGTTGTCCTTTTTGCTTGACAGCATATACTTGGTCTTGCCCTCATTGACCGCTAAACCCATTTTCGCCGCTTCCGTCGCAACACTCGCTAAAGCGCCACTGACATCACGCTGCGTTCTCCCGATTATGTCAATATCGTCGGCGTATGCGAGTAGTTGGACGGACTTTTGAAAGATAGTGCCTCTTGTGTTTGCTCGTGAGTTTTGCGCTATTCTTTCAAGTACGATGTTGGAAATATCGCATGACAGCGCATCGCCTTGTCTAAATCCTTTCTGGACATCAAAGGTCTCGGTGAGATCTTTACCGACCTTGATGGAGCAGCGTGCATTCTCCATCGTCATCCTGCACAGACGGACGAGTTTGGCAGGGATGCCAAAACTAGACATTGCTCTATATAGCTTGTCTCTATAGATGCTGTCATACGCGGCCTTAAAATCGATGAATAGGTGATGGGTATCGATCTGAAGCCCATGGGTCTTCTCCAAGATCTGCCGTAGTGTGAATATCTGGTCGATGGTGGACTTTCCTGGCCTGAAGCCACACTGATATGGACCTATCAGGTTGTTGACAAACGGCTTCAGGCGTTCACACAATACACGGCGGATAAGATCTTATATGCGATGTTAAGGAGACTGATGCCTCTGTAGTTGGCGCAGTTCAGAGGGTCTCCTTTCTTGAGAATTGGACAAACAATGCTGAGGTTCCATTCATCGGGCATACTTTCGTCCGACCATATTTTACAGATGAGTTGGTGTATGCTCCTTACCAAGTCATCGCCTGCTGCTTTGAAGAGCTCGGCAGTCAGGCCATCCGCTCCAGCAGCTTTGTTGGACTTAAGCTTCGATATTGCTATCTTCACTTCACCCAGGTCGGGTGGACGGAATTGTTGGTCATCATCGTCCAGGTTAAAAGGTTGATTCTGCCTGACAGCGGTATTTGGTCTGTCATCGCCGTTATACAGTCTGCAGAAATGATCTTTCCAAATCCTCAGCATCGACTGCGATTCTACTACGATGTTCCCTTGTTCATCTCTACAGGCTTCGGTTCGGGGTTTGTTTCCGCGGCATGTTATTTTTACCTTTTGGTAAAACTTCCGAACCTCATTCCTGGAGTAGCATCTCTCAATTTCCTCGATCGCGCGCTTCTCATGCTCTTTCTTCTTCCTCCTGAGAAGCCGGTGTTCGTCTCTCCTCTTCCGCTCATAGAGCTCATGAGCAGCTCTGGTCTTTCTAAGCAGCGCCGCGTTATATGCCGAGTCGATGTTGGCTCCTCGGAACGTACGGACATCCATAATGCTGGAGGAGTATCTTGCGTCGATCGCAATGTGATCAATCTGGTTGACTGTTGATTGATCAGGAGTTCTCCAAGTCCCCTTGTGTATGTCGAGATGTGGGAACCGCGTGCTAGCCACGACAATGTTTCGCCCCGACGCAAAGTCGATTAGCCTGAATCCGTTATCGGAGGTGGTGTTGTGCAGGCTATATTTTCCGATTGTTCCACCAAAGATACCTTCTCTTCCTAGCTGTGCATTAAAATCACCGAGGACAATTTTAATGTTATAGCTAGGGCATTGCTCGTAGGTCTTGTTGAGGAGCTCGTAGAAGGCATCCTTGGTGTCGTCATCTTTCTCCTCTGTGGGGGCATGCGCGCATATGAGGCTTATGTTGGCGAATTTAGCCTTGATGCGGATTGCTACGAGGCGCTCGCTCACATGCCGGAAGCTGAGGACTTCTCGTCTTAGTCTGCCTCCGACAACAAAAACATTTTACTAATAACAGTCGTCCTTATTTTCTAACCGATCAAATGACTCAAAGGGGTGGAAAACTACATCTAAAACTATCCTTGAAATGTCATTGGAAATTTATAGACTGCTATCTTGTTGTTGTTTTGTTTTAAATGCATTTTATTTTCTTAATCATTAATTCTTACATACTAACAAAAAATGCTTAAATGCTAGCTTAAAATTACTTAACAATCTTATACTAACTTACTGGCCCCACACAGGCACTCTAAGCTACTCTAAATTCTTATTACTATGTCCTTCGACTTTATTTGCATTTTATTAATGAATATTTATGTTTTATACTTAGGCTAAGAAAAGAATTGTTAGCAAAAAACTTAGCAAATGGACATGATTTTTTTATTTTTATAAAAACTTAATATCTAACTTAAAATAAACCTTAATCTACCTAACCTACATACAATACATACAAACACACATATAGACGTTGTACACAATTATATATATACATTAGTATATACCTTCGTATATACTAATATATATATATATTACTTAAATGCTAACCTAAACCTATGTAAGCTGGCCATCGCTATTTACAAAGCAAATAGATTGGTCAGCTCTGCCTCATTAGTGAGGCTGGTCCGTAATTGACGGAAACGACGACGAAACATCTTCCCCATCATTCAACCACCAGAAATGCTGGTGCTGCCGAACGACATCCCTTTTATCGTGATTCCCCACCGCCCTATTGAACCTGAGACGATCCACCCTGCCGTGTGCGACGTCTCTGTTGTAGTTGAGTCGCCTGTCCCCAGCTGTCCGAGCGACATGGAAGATTAACGGGATCGCTGATCTATCCTGAATCAACCCTATCTGATCAAAGTAGAGGAATGCTTCCGGTGGAACGAAGCCGTTAGAGCGCACACTCTCATGATAAAGGTGATTGGGGAAGTAAGCCCCGGATATCAGGTTATTCGTCGAGGCCATTGCTCTTGCAATGTGCCTTCGAGTCAGCTTAATTACGAAGTTGTCCACTCGTATTAGCTTCGCCCTGTTGTAAAGGACCTCATTAGGATAAAATTTTTTGTACTCCGACTCTGGTGTTCTGTACAAGCGAAGACAAGCCCTAAGGCAAGCCCTCTCAAACACCCGAATCTTTTCCATAAAGCTTGCTCGTACATTGAACCACACGGGACACCCAAATACCAGCATGGGCCTGATAAGGGCCATGTAGCAGATTATCTTTACCCTCGCATCGAGTTGGCTGCTATAAAACAGTCTCTTTGTGAGGGCAAAAGCGCCTTTAGCTCTGGCCAGAGCAGCATCTACATTTTTGTTAAAATACAGAAACTGATCTAGCCAAATCCCAAGGTATCTGACTACATTTCGACAGGCAAGAGGCTGTCCGTGTTGTCCAATGATCGAGAACTTTCGCCAATTTTTTCTGGTATCCCTAGAGGCTCCAGACAACGGCGTCCTAAAGAGAATGGTTTCCGACTTCTGAAAGTTGATTTTCAACTTCCAGTCATCGCAAAATCGTCTTATCTTATCGAAGTCACGCTGTAAGAGACTATTAATGACCTCGATTTTTGGACCTGTTCTGTACGCTATCAAGTCGTCTGCGTACGCAATAGTATGGGGAAGTGAACCTATCAAGTCGCTTGTATAAATGTTGAATAGGATCGGCGAATTGACCGCGCCTTGCTGAAGACCATTTTTAATTTGAAATATTCCAACAGAAGTCACATCACCATTTTTCACGATGAACTGTCTGTTGGTTAGCATATTATAAAGAATGTACAAGAGTGGTTTACTGATCCCCAGACTAGCCAGCTTGTAGAAAAGACCTTCTAACCATACAGTGTCGAAAGCCTTCTCCAAGTCAACTAGGCAGGCACCAGTGCACTGTTTTTTGCCTTTATTCCATTGGATATCGGACACCAGTTTAGACGCGGCATGTGAGATAGCATGTCCTGCCTTAAAACCGAATTGATTATCCGGAACTATATGTTTGTCCTCAACCCACCTAGTCAGAGCTCTATTGATTACTTTTTCGAACACCTTACTGATATTCGGAAGGAGACTTATCGACCGGAGATTCGCCGGATCGGATATATCCTTTCCCTTTTTGGGGATAGGTTGAACCACCGCCGTTTTCCAATGCGCTGGATAATGTGCATTATTCATTGCATTATTAAACAGGGTGGTATAAATGTCCACCGCTTCTAGAGGAAGATGTCGAAGCACGATGTTCGGAATACCATCGGTCCCCACTGATTTCTTACTTCTGATTGTGTCGAAGATCTCATGGAGTTCTTCCTTCGAAATGAACGGGGGTAGCTCACCTTCTCTGGCAATGACATTATTTGCCATATTTTCGTCGCTGAACCGGATGAAACCAGAGCCCTCGGATCGCCAGTTCTCTACTTCATTTCGAATAAGGAAGTTGTGCACCAAGACGCGATTGTCCAGGTCATAATTAGGGCCAATGATATCATTGGCCTTGTATACTTCCTGGAAAGTCGCCCCTATGGCCTCAACCTTCTCCTGTGGATCCTCGATCACATAGAAGTCGTCATCATCAGCGGCCTCATTAGTATCAATGCCTGCTATTGTTAGTAACCGTTCGTTGTCTGTTGTCCGGGCTATTTTAAGACACTGAATGTCGTTTTGATTTTTTCTCCGAAAAAGTTTATTTATTTGTGGGAACATATTCGGGTTGCTGGTGTTTACCGCCCGTACCTTGTTGTTCCAATACAAACTTACAGCAATTCTGTAATTCTCTTTGATTAATGTTTGAATATTTTTAATCGACGACTTCAGTGTCCTAATCTCTGGGTCTTGTCTGTCTGTAAACTGTCTGTATAAGTTTTTAAGTCTTGTCAGAAGTCTACTTTTCTGTCGGTGCAGTGCGTCAATAGTAGGATTGCGGAACAGATCTTCGTTAGTCGTTTGTTTATACCGCGGTATTGTAGTGTCCATAGTTTGTTTTATTGTCTGGTCCATTCGTTTAAGGTACTTATCGATCTCCTCGTTTGATAAATTCCTATTGGACGGTGGGTGGAGCGTGTTCGAGGAGAGTGCTCTTGTCAAGGTTGCGGAGAAGCGTGTCCATCGAGTCTTACTGTAGTTGTAAGAGTATCTTTGGACAAACTCCTCCAATTCCGCAATTTCGTTGGGAACTGTGATTTCGGTGCTAAAACCGCAATGGTCGCTGTCATACACGAATGTGCGCAGACAGTTAAGCGTTTGTAAATTCGTACCTGTCAGTCGTATACGTTCGTCGTACAGTAATAGATCCAAATAAGACCCGCCTCTGGGAAACGACGGGTTATCCGTCGCTTTAAGACCGAGTCTATACATGGCATCGTGCTGACCCCACCAATCGAGTAGTAGGTTCCCTCTAGTATTTGGCAAATTATTTCCCCAATCTCTGTGTCTAGCGTTGAAGTCCCCGCCGATTATAAAATAATTCTCCCCCGATTCCAGCCTCAGAAGTCGAAAAAGTGTGTCGAGCTCTGTAATGAATAAGGTGGATTGTGAAGCCCCAGATGCATAAACAGAGGCCAAGTACAGCCGCTTTCCACTGCGAAGCGGGATGTAGATGACGACTGCCTCCAACACCCGGAACCTGCGCAACACTCTCTTGTACACTCTGTGAAATTTTATACCTTCTTTAATGAAGATCGCGACACCGCCTCCACGTTTGGATCTGGGCCGGTTTCTTCTTCTAACAATATAATTATTGTACTCCAGTTTGTGCTTATCGGTTAGCTTGGTTTCGCTAGCGAAAAGCACATCAGGAGTTTGGTCTTGTAGCAATTTAAACATCGCGGCTCTTCGTTCGATCCTAATCAGTGAATTTACATTCACCGCAAGGACCTTCAAAGTTTGCTCCACCATGTGCGTACCCATTACGACATGTGTTGCGTTAGGCCCGGCAACAGTGCGAAGATCTGGTCCACCCGCTTGGCCTGTTCTTGCACCTGCTGTTGCAGCTGAGCCATCTGCCCTTGGATTGCGAGCAAGATGGCCAGCATATTAGGTGCAGCTTCTGTTGTTCTCGGCATTGACGCCGGAGAAGCAACAGCCGCTTGCTGTGCCGGAGCCCCCCTACCTGACACCATTTGGGCGTAGGAGATTTGGGACGTGACGGCTGGAGTTTGAAACCTTACAGGTGAACGTTTGACCTCCACCTTCTGTTGCCGAGCCAGTTTTGCTTTTTTAATGTCGGCGAACTTAGGACAACCCCGATAGTTTGCGGTGTGTCCCACGTTCCCACATAACACGCACGAGAGCTGCGTCCTATCGGATGCTCCGTCCCTACCCAGAGCACACTCCTCGGAACTGTGGTTCTTTGCGCACTTCACGCACCGAGGCTGCATTTGGCAGTTCGACGCGGCGTGCCCGAACCTCTGGCAGCGAACGCATTGTATAACGCCTTCGCTCCTTTTTAATTTCTCCCAGTGAACCACCTGGTAGTCTAGGACATTGATGCTCCTTAGACTATCCAGACGGCTTTCGGGACTGAGCTGCACCAGGAAGAACGGCAGACCCCGTTTCTCCCGTCTGGCTCTAGCTGTGGTAAATGGCTTTACCCCCACAAATTTGAGTCCTTCGCACTCCTTCTCTTTGAGCAGTGCCAGGATCTCCTCAGGATCAGAAGACGGTTCCAACCCCTTCAGCAGCATCGATTGCCGCTTTTCACACTTCGGTGTGAATGAGTAGTGCTCCGTCGTCGTTTCTTTTAGGAGCTCTTTCACTTTCGCATAGCCCTCCACTGTATTACAGTGGATGGCATGGCGATCGTTCCCCAATCTTTTAATATTAAAGTTATTACCAATGGCCAACTTACATAGGTCCTTGGTTGCATTTACCTCTAATTTATAAGTGTTGATGGGAGGTACCTTTTCCTTCTTCTTCTGCTGCTGTTGTTGTTGTTGCTGCTGTTGCTGTTGTTGCTGCTGCTGCTGTTGTTGCTGCTGCCGCTGTTTTTTTTGTTGTTGTGGTTGCAGCTGTTGCTGTTTCTGCTGCTGCTGTTGTTTCTGCTGCTGCCGTTGTTTCTGCTGTTGCTGTTTTGTTTGCTGCAGTTGTTGTTTCTGCTGCTGCTGATCTTGTTGTTGCTGCAGTTGTTGTTTCTGCTCTTTTTGTTGTTGGGAGTCCTCCACTTCGGATTGCTCCCTCTGCCTGCGTGCAGTTTGTCTTTGCTTAATTGCAAGCACTTTCTTTTTCAGCTCTTGAATGCTGCTGTTTATGTCTTTTATTTCTTCATCCTCATCTTCCGATTCAGACGCAGCTAAAGAGGCAAAGTTGTTGTTGTCCCCCACATACTACACTTCATCAGTGATGTGCATCAACGCATCATCTGATTTTCTCTTACGTTGCTGTGTTGTTTGTGTTGTTTCTGATGCCAAGGCTGCACCCATTTTCAATTTTATTGAATTAGGAGTGGTTCTTAACCTCCTCCTCCTCTGTATAGCTTTCGCCACGGCACCGGCAACAGCATTGTTGCCTTTCGCAACTCCCGTTATGGGAAGAGCGGAGCGCTCTCCACCATCCATCACGTGATTTTATTAGAAAGTGACAAGTTTTTCCTGGGACCGAACTCGTATCCCACAATTTGATAATCGGCGCCGCTAAGTGCTAGGCTACCGAATCTAATAATTCAATGTTGACCAATTGTCTTACGTGTGAACACTAGGTCACTGTATTTTTCACTCAAAGAAAGCCGAACACGTTTATTCTCTGCGGAGATCCACGAACGACTGTATAGACTGCTATCGTTGCGTAACGCATTACCAGTTATTGACAGACTCATTTAAAAGTGAAAAAAAAGATGATTTTCACTCAATTGACAGCTCGCAGCTTCTCAATTTCTATGTCAAATCCTTTAGAAGGTTGATATTTATTTTCCTATTTTTAGAACGCCCAAAGCATACCGACACCGAACTACACTGAAAACCCTTCAAAATGTCAAAAATAGTCTGACATCACTTTCAGCAGTACCCACCGGAATACCAACACTCACCTCTTCTTAGTCGTTCTACAGCAAGAAGTCGCTTCAAAAATACATTTTCCCTATCAACTTATCCTTGAGCGAGTTGTGTTACTTTTTTCTTTAATTTTGTCCCACCCCTTCTCTACACCTACTCTATTTTAGTTCTTAGCATCACGCAAAGTGGGTGCATGACACCGAAGAACATTTATTTCAGTAACAGCGGTTACAGGTAACGCGTGTCAGCTTCCGAGAAAAAGGAAAAAAGTTAAAAATAAGAAATAAATACCAAAAAAGCTAGCAACGAAATACGAAACAGTAAACAGCATCGCAACGCCACCCATGTGACACCTGCATAAATAGAGGAAAAGTCACAGTCGAAAAGCGAAAAGTCGCTCTAAACTATTGTTGTTGGTGTATCCCGTGGATACACACCAACACAATTTACCGCCTTGTAGCTTCCAGGCATACACCATTCTGCCAACGCCCCCCTGAGTCAGGTGGAACAAAAGGGAAACATTCCCACAGACAGTAGCTGCTAGTGGCACTCAAAAATGCAGAGAATTTCCACGAAATACAAAAAAAAAAAACAAGAATGGGTTAAGTAGTTGTGAACTATGTCCTGCGGCCCCACACTAGCACCACCACATCACTTTGACGATGACGACAACGACATGTTGTAGGAGGTTGGATGCAGGTGTAGCAGAATATGTTTCTTTGGTTGCTGGCTCTGTTTGGTTTTAGTTTATTGGCCGTGTGCCGCTCCTGCATCATGCGAAAGGCGAACTGGATGCAAAACTCATAAAGTGTGCACACATACGGGAGCTGTTTTTTGTTTTGTAACAAGACGCAATGATGATGGGGTGATGCATTGTAGTTAAGTGGATGCCACGGAAATGGGTAATTAAATTGAGCCTGTAGGTTGTCTTGAATGTGGGGCAACGTTTTAGATGATATCTTCAGTGTCTAGAAACGAAAGGTAACCTAAAAGTCGTATTGAAGTGAGAGGTATGAAGTACATATAAGTAATAAACATAGTGCAAGTCAGTGTTAGGATTTCAAACGAAAAAAAACTATGTGGATGCTAAATTGTGCGTTTAATACCAGTCATGCATTTTAACTGTTTCGTACGGCTTCTCTTTGGAACCTCGTCACATCAGCTTTTGACCTTAAAGAATTTCACAATCTTTTGACGAAAGGTGAGTCCGTGCTCTTATGAAAAAGTGCATACAGCACAAACACTAACCATGTAAATCTCGAGCACCTTCAACCAGATGCGAGCATAAGGCGGCGAGATATAATACCATACGGTGTCGCCATCACTCCCACAGCAAGCATGGCAGGATGTTGTATCATTTTTGCCTTTTATATACTCGTATAAGTGCTCAGAAAAATTGGAGTCAGTCTCGCGCGACGTCAGTAAGAAGCCCTCAGTCGTTTCTGTTGAGGAATAGTAGGAAAGTTGCTGACTGATTAGAGACGTCTGAAACCATTGGCTTGGTGTGCAGGCATTCTAGAGAATCATCTGAAATTTAAGCGTCGATGGAAGCTCTAACCAAAGACGCAGGCAGACGTCGTTTCGGGTCCTAAAGAATTCGTCCTTTTGAAGTCATCTGATCCACCAGACCCGACAACATTATTTAAATGGCTCAGATTCTGGCCGAAATCAGCGGAAGATTTGGTGTTATTGCATCACTCGGCATGTGTTTAAGACCAAGGTCAAAGAACAAATGATACTTCTTATTAAACAGAGTGTGACTTTGAGAGTGCAGCTTACGAAATGAATATCACGAAAAGAAAGACTCATTTATGTGTCTAGCCAAGCATGCTGGAAAAAGCCTCTACACAGCCGAGATAGAGCTCTATTTGGAGTCATGTAAAAGTAGCAATGACGGTAGAGCTTTTCCACCAGACAACCGAGGCATAATAAATAGTTGACCTTATCATAGCTATATAGATCTTAGCGACCATTCTCGGTGACAGACCCCATGCCTCACTTTATGCCGACACCTCTCTAGGGGCTTTCCACATAGCGTGTTTTGTTCGTAGAAGTTTGTTATCCAGGATGATACCAAAATACGAGTATATAGCTTATCCGAAGATTTGGATGATGGTGCCATTAAGCACTAAAAAAGTAGGCTCAGCTCAGTTAATTTCCACCTTCACGTTAAGAAAATAACTTCAGTTTTGAGAGGATTGAATTGAAAGCCCATTTTTAGCACACCAATCATTGCTGGAATTGATCTATCGGACAGGCATCGAGAGCTACATCATCAGCGTTTCTTTGTAGATAGACGTCAGAACTATTGAGAGTGTTGAACTGTAAATCGATAAATATGCGACATAGTAGTAGAGACAGAACGCCGCCTTCGGGGCAAACTTTGTTTATCTACTCATCACATATTAGCTCTAGTATTGCTTTAATTCAGAAAACTGGCTGAGTTACACATGCTATCGAAAGATGCGTTGTCGAAGGCAATAGCAATGTTGATACCCAACAGAAAACACGCTCCTGAAAAGTGCGTCTTCAATTTAAAAAAAAAAAACAGATTTTGAAGGGCACTCTGAAAGGATTTTCTGCATTAATAAGCATGTTGCAGCTTAGACAATAGATGCATACGTGAATCAGTTTTGAAAACATGGAATTCGTTCAACGGTTTTCCCTGTTCAACATAGAGCAAGTCCAACTTTAAGGTCTAAGGAAGCATGTGTGTAGATATCTTATCGGATTTTCAGTATAAGGATTCGATTTTCCTCTTATATGACTGAGTTAACGTCCGATTATTCCCACTGCGTTCTTAATCTTTGTTCTTTTGCTTTTGTTCGCGCATGATATCTCTAATTGGCTTTCTTCCTAGTGTATTCAAGGAATATTCAAAATATCCAAACGCAATAGATCACCTGAAACCGAGGACAGCCGCCTGTCCTCGGATATTAAATACCGTCGGATAATGAATAACGCGAACGGTTCTCGTAAAACGGACTCTAGTGATAATTACTAGAGTCCATTACAATGTCTTCCTGATAGTGACAACAACGAGTTTATGGACGAAATAGTCACGGTTAGTGAAAAAAGAGTGTATGTACTCCTCAAAAAATCTTGTGATTATGTTCACAGTGTAATGAAATTATTAAACATCTCCGATTACTGTATAAAAAGAATATCCATCGGAATAAAAATTATTTGTGAGTCCCTTACATCTTACAAATCAGTGTTCGACAAGTTAAAATCGGAAAACTGTCAGTTCTTCTCACATGATCTCCGCAGTGAGAAAGCTTTTAAAGTGGTTCTCTATGGAATGGGCGAAATGGACGCAAATACATTAAAAAGTGAACTCACTAAAATGGGCCTAAAATGCATTAACATTAAAAAGATAACGAAAACGTACGACAGATATAGTAAAGTTTTTTACTTAATTTCGCTAGAAAATGGTTCAATTAAATTGTTTGATTTGAAAAAACATTATCGGCAGGTGAACTGGAGTATTCAAAGAAAACTCAAAGGCAAACGGACCCAATGTCACAACTGCCTAATGTTCGGACATGGTGAGCGAAATTGCAACGTCAAAGCTTACTGTGCCATTTGTTCTGGTCAACACAAGACTATTTCATGCGATAATGTTGCCGTAAATAAATGTACTAACTGCAGCGGCTGTCATAAATCTACGGATCCAACGTGTGTCAATAGAATAAAGTATAGCGAGATGAAAGAAAAAACTTTAAAACAAAAACCAAAAGCACCCTACAACAACACGTCGCACTTCTCAGGCCGTGCTCGCACAAATGCTACGCACACACAGAAGAATTTTTCTTTCACTTCTATGTCCGAATTTCCTATGCTGCCTCAGCCGCATCATCTTCGCCAAGCCAACAGTACTTATGATAGCACTAGCTCTCACCCTCACTTCCAAGCACAAGCGGTACCACGAAATGTGTGGGAGAATAAGAATATGAATGAGAGCAGCTCATCCTACAATGCTTCCAACAATATTCCAAGCAACATTTCTATTCAACATTCACTGTTTACGATCGAGGAACTCAACACATTAGCAATGGAAATGATTACAAATTTATCTACATGTAAATCTAAGGTAGAACAATTTCAAGTTATTGCACATTAAGCAACTAAGTTTCTGTATAGTAATGATAAATAATATGATAGATAGTTACATTAAAATTGTTACTTCAGAGTTTCTAAATTTTTTATATAACAGCAATATTGATGTTGCTTTGGTTACTGAGACTTGGCTCAAACAAGGTATACATCTGTCAACACTTGAATTTAAATGCTACCGAAATGATAGGTCCAATTGGACTGGGGGCGGTGTTGCGATTCTTATCAGAAGATCAAATCAACATTCGCTCTTACCTATTGTCAAAACGCGTTATATTGAGAATGTGGGGATTGAAATAAAATTAAGGAATCAAAGGTCAGTTAAGGTTTTTTGTGTATATTTTCCGGGTAAAACTGCATCAGACGAGAAAAGAACTAATTTTTAAAGTGATTTGAGAAGACTTTTCACCTTAAACGGTGACTTCCTAATCGGAGGAGATCTAAATTCCAGGCATAGGAATTGGGATTATGTTAGAGCGAATGCATGGGGAAATTTACTTTCTGATTTTCTTGTTGTGTTGCCAATCTCTGTTCTGTTTCCTCCTAGTCCAACCTATGTCCCAGCTAGTTCTCGTGGTAGTCCTTCCGTCCTTGATTTATTTGTTACAAATGTGCCTTGTTACATAACAACCCCAGTGTCTTTAAATGAACTTAGTTCGGATCACAATCCGGTTTTCTGTCGTCTTCTATGGTCAGGAGAAAAAAAAGTGGAATATGTTCAAGATTTAAAAAACGCCAATGGGACGCGATTTCGTTCAGTTGTTAAATCTAAACTGAGGAATATTCCCATGGATATTGATGGCATATTATCTAAAGAAGACGTCGATTGTCTTGTAAACGACTTTTCAGAACATGTTCTCAGGTCGCTCGATGAAAGTATACCAAAAGTTCCCAAAAAGAACCACTGCCTAAAGTTACCTTCCCAAATACTGAACCTTATTAAACTGAGGAATGTTTGTAGACGTAATTGGCAACGGTATCGCCCACCCATTTTCAGGCAACAAATGACATACCTGAATAAGCAAATAACCATAAAAATTTCAGAGTTCCGTAACGTAGAATGGAACAAAAAACTCAATATACTTGATAAAAACGGAAAATCTTTCTGGAACATCGTCAAATTAGTAAAAAAACAAAAGCAGACAGTTACCTTTTCTAAAAAGCGCTTCGAACACATACTTAACAGATGTCGAAAAAGCCAATGTACTTGCCTTAAACTTTTCCAACAATCATAGTGTCTCACAAAACTTAGGTGATGCACATACCGACACTCTTGTAAGCAACACCATTCAAGCTTCTTTAGAAGAAAGATTAGACCATCCTTCTTCCAGTATTTTTGTTACCGAAGAAGATATGTATAGAATTTATATTAAATAACCTTGGGCCCAGAAAAACAGGAGGACTTGATATGTTAAGAAACATTTATTTAAAGCAATTGCCCAAATCAGGTATAAAATACATAGCATTCATTATAAACGCATGTCTAAAAATGCATTATTTTCCTGATAAATGGAAACTTGCAAAAGTGGTACCCATATTAAAAGCTGGTAAACCTCCAGAAAGTCCGGAAAGTTATAGACCTATCAGTCTACTAAGCAACCTTAGTAAGGTATACGAAAAGATATAAAAGGAGAAAATCTTAAAGTTCACAGATGATCATAAAATTTTTCCCAACGAATAGTTTGGGTTTAGGCGTCATCACAGTACATCCCATCGGGCACTGAGAATATGCAACTGCATTAAAAGAAATCGATCTGAAGGAAAATCTACTGGCATGGTTTTATTAGACATTGAAAAGGCATTTGACTCTGTTTGGCATGAGGGTTTGATATACAAAATGGTACATTTCAACTTTCCTCCATATCTATGTAAAATAGTCCAAAGTTTCCTGTCCAGTCGTCGTTTCAACGTCCATGTTAACAGTAGTATCTCTGACCTAATACACTTTCAATCGGGTGTACCACAAGGTTCAGTTCTTGGCCCAATCCTATATAACATTTATACATCTGATAGACGAGTACCAAAGTTACCGCACTGTGATATAGCCATATTTGCTGATGACACCGCAATATTTTCATCTCATGAATTTGCTCTTAATATTGAGAGGAATCTCAAAAATGGAATGGAAATATTATTAAAATATTACCACAAATGGAAAATCAAGCTAAACGAAGTAAAAACTCAGGCTATATTTTTCACTCGGAAAATAAAGTCATGCTTTTTCCCCAGCTCCCAACTTCAACTGAATGGAAGCTATATAAATTGGGAACCCTCTGTCAGATATCTAGGTATTTACTTAGATACCAAACATACATTTAAGGACCATATCACTAAAACTATAAAGAAAATAGGAATAGCAATAAAGATGCTGTATCCATTTGTTAATAAAAAATCACTGCTCTCCACTGACAATAAAATTATATTGCACAAGGTAATCTTCCAGGCGATTCTGCTATATGGATGCCAAGTATGGGATGACGGTGCAACTTGCCACATAAACAAATTGCAAGTCTTGCAAAATAAGATCTTAAAAATGATGCTAGATTTACCTTGGCATAACTCAACTCGTGATACTCATGTAAGAGCGAATGTTGAATTGATTGTTCATAGAATCTTTAAACTTAATAATACGTTTAAAAGAATATGTAGTTTTGCTGATAATCCGCTTGTAAATGAATTATGTACTTATGACTGGTAAATGTTAGGTATACATACTTGTAAGTATATGTTTATCTATGTTAATTATTTATTGTTACTTATTTATTGAATATTTTTATATATATGTACATCTCTAAGTATGTATTATTGTTTTTTTTTCTTTTTTTGTAAAGAGAATTTAGTCATTTTTGTTTCTCTATTATTTATTTATTTATTTATTCATTTACTTATATACGAGGGCGGGTCAATAAGTCCGTGACTTTTGGATTAAAACACAGATTTTTTGATAAAAAAATAATTTTATTTTTCAACGTAGTCTCCCTTGAGCTCTATACACTTTGTCCAACGCTTCTCCAATTTTTGTATCCCTTCCAAAAAAAATGATTTGTCGAGGTCCTCAAAATAGGCCTTTGTTTGCGAGATGACTTCATCATTGGAGTCAAATCTTTTTCCACCAAGCCATTTCTTCAGGTTTGGGAACAAGAAGTAGTCGCTCGGAGCCAAATCTGGAGAATAGGGTGGATGAGGGAGCAATTCATAGCCCAATTCATGGATTTTTGCCATGGCAACTGCACATGTGTGCACCCTTGCATTGTCTTGGTGGAAAAGAACTTTTTTCTTGGCCAAATGAGGTCGTTTTTTTTTTCAAATCGTCATTGAATCGGTCCAATAAGTTGGCATAATATTCCCCATTGATTGTTCTTCCCTTTTGAAGGGAGTCAATGTGGATTATCCCGCGTGCATCCCAAAAAACAGTCGCCATAACTTTATTGGCTGACAAACCCACCTTGGCCTTCTTTGGCACCGATTCACCCTTAGAAACCCATTGTTTTGACTGTTGTTTGTTCTCTGGTGTGTTGTGATGGATCCATGTTTCGTCCACGGTTACAAAACGGCGCAAAAACTCCTCCATATTGCGATTAAACAACGCCAAACCTTCCTGTGAAGTTGTTACACGATTGCGTTTGTGGTCGACTGTGAGCAAACGCGGCACCCATCTTGCGGAAAGCTTTCTCATGCCCAAGTGATCATTCAAAATTGAAACCACTGAGCCATGCGAGATCCCTACGGCTTCCACAATTTCTCGCACTTTCAATCTTCGGTCGGCCAACACCATATCGTGAATTTTTTCGATTGTTTCGGGTGTAGAGACCTCAACTGGGCGTCCAGGACGTTCGGCATCTTCAGTGCTTGTACGGCCACAACGAAATTCAGTAAACCACTTTTTTACCATTGAAATCGATGGTGCAGAGTCCCCATAGTATTTATCAAGCTTAGCCTTGGTCTCGGTAATGGTTTTTTTCGCAAGAAATAATGCTTAATAAGCACACGAAATTCACTTTTTTCCATTTTCTCCTCAAATTAGTGAGTAGTCTGATAAAAATAGCTGTCAAACACAAACTAACTGACGCAGCAAGTTTAAATTTTGACAGGAGTCAACTGACAGATGCCTGTTGACAGGAGCAGTGTTGCTGTTTCAGTAAAGAGGTCAGAAATTCAAAAAGTCACGGACTTATTGACCCGCCCGTATGTATTTATTTATTATATGCTTATTCATGTTCTGTATATTTATTCACACTTATTTATATGTTCATTCATCGTTTTATGTACATACATATACGTAAATTTATCCCGATATGTATCTCTGTATATGCATATCCTTTTTTTTTTTTTTTTCTTTGTATTGAAGGTTTTGTTTTCGTTTTTCCTTCAAATTTTTTTTTGACCTGTTTTTTCTCCACACATTCTTAATAGAATTAAAAATAATGTTTCAGTAGAAAGATAAAATGTCAAATCATCAAATCTCTGTAAAATGTGCAATAACAATATTTTTGTAATATATTTGAGTACGAAATAAAAATCTATCTATCTATCTTAATCTTTGTTTAAACATCATGGTACTTATAATGCATAATTTTTCATAGTGTCTTAGAAGCATTTTGCGATCAGATCGCCGGATAAATTTTAAGAATTATGGGGCCTCTGTGGAAGGTATACTTGCGAGCATGCCGTTTTCTTCAATAGATTTTTGTAAGCCTGCCACAAACCGCGTTGTCTGCGAATGAGTTTAATATTATTCCGTAGTCGACCATCTAGAACTCGTTTGTGTTATTTTCATCGAATGATTTTTGTTGTACTCTCTCGTGCCGCATGTACAATAGTAGAGCAAAACACGGGGATTTGATCATCGCCGCTTATCATTTTATTTAATAAAATCGTTCTCTGATTATCGCCTTTACTTCAAAGTCTAGGTAACGTGAGGCGACTATGCGTCTCCGGTTGATTACTTTTAGATATTCGACAACTTACAATTTTCCGTTTCCTCATTGTAATTCAAGGACGAGAGGGTGGTGATGTAAGCTAATAGTTCGTTAAATAACGCGCTTTTTTTTTGTTTTATCTTCATGTCTATTGCGAATTTCGTTGTTCAGCAAAAGCAGCAGTCTCTGCACCTGTTCAATACATTTCGGTTCACGAATCTATTTGTTTATCGTTGTATCACAGTCTTAAAAGTACAAGCATCGTTCCACCACCACGAGCTGAATTTCTTCACTACTCTCACATCTTTCTTCGAACCCGTTCCACATATCTCGAGTGCTTAGTTTGTTTTCTTGGTTAATTAAATTTTTAAGTTGTTCCATTGAGCCCCCATAGTTTATTAAATTATGCCATTTATGACTCTCAATTGATGTTTATTTGTGTAAGTATCCATTCAATTATCAAGTCAAGAAAAATTCTGTCCGCAACCTCGTTCTCATTTTGTTCCCATCCTTAATAACAGGTTTTGGGCACTTCCATTTGAAAGTTCAAATAGGGGTCCTGTTTCCGACATTCTGCGGCTTTGTTTCAGACTAAGCCACATTTTTCAATCAATTTTCAATATAATTTGGCAAAAAATTGCAGATGATTTTGTTGCTCCTGGCAATTATGTACACTTTTAAAAAGTCTCACACCCTCAACGCAGTCGTCTTGATCAGGATAATTTTTTTCGTACCAAACACTTCGTGCAAAAATCCCTATCATTGACTCTTTTTGACAGGGTGTCCTACTGGCCTTTCACAATAGCCTTGACTCTCCGCTCGTTTTTCATCTTCGTTTAAGCTCGAGATTCTGACAGTTAAAAGAATACTCACTTGTAGGTCCCTGTATGTTATACACCACTACATTTTCCGGTCTTACCTATCGAATTCTACCAACTTTCTATTGATGCAATTGACAATTTAATTGATTTATCGTTCAAATTTGCCTCAGTTGAAAGCGATTCCATCCTAAGACCTACCTCCTTTCCTCGCTTCTAATCGTATTTCTACTAAGGAATGCCTCTTTTTAGATCAACTAACTGAGGCTAGCCTGTGGCGTTTGCGACTATACGGAAAAGCAACTCGAATTTTCCTCCTCTTCTTCTTACATTTTTCCACAACTTTCCTTTACAGTCGCTTCCCCCACACAAGTCTCAACTACTTAAAATTTCATAAAGCTAATTTTCGAAAAATCAACGCCTATTCAAGCAGAGATTCCTTTTAATTTACTCATCTATCTCTGGTGTCCTCTCCATCTTTAATAGATACTTGTAAATATTCGAATGCATTTTTCTTCACGTACCCTATTCGCGCCATAAAACATTTTCTACATCTCAATTTAAATATAATCGCAGATTCAGCTCTATGTGAAACAAATTATGGGCGGTATGCCTACATATCAAGTGTTCTTCTACTATTACTACTATTCTTCTTCTACTATTCAAACTCTTTAGGTATATATCCCTACTTCAACAAAGTCTACAACTTTCTCTATCAATGGTACTTAAAGAACGCGCAAACCAATCTTCTGAACAACCCCAAGTCCTTTTGCCAATTTATCAATCGAAAGAGTAAGAGAAAGGTTTTCTAAAAGATAGATCAACCACCACGAACTAGTTTTATTCGTGTGTTTCACTAAGCAGATAAGAAAAGAAATTAACGTTATTGCAATCAATTACGGTAAATCATTTGATAAGATTTCTTATCAATTGATCCTCTTCATACTGACTGCTCTTGGCTTTGGGTTTCATTTATTAAAATGGATATCTTCTAAGTAAGCCTCTGGGGTTCCACAAGGCAGACATCTTGGTCCTCTTCTCTTCATTCATTATATAAACGATATTTTGAGGGTCATTATTCAGTTCGCCTTCTATCTTTACGCTCAGGACATACAATTTTTAGAGCTTTTTGTTCTCCTATAACTCTATACTTTTTCAAGAAGACCTTGATAGGTTTTCAATCGGGTGTTTTAAAAACTGCTTCGAACTTAATATCGCTAAAATACCAATCTATAACTTTCTCATGTTAATGCAACCCGTCTCCTCTACGACTTTACTTTCTCAATGGTCAACCTATTTTCCTGGTTCAATGGATACAAGACCTTGGCATATTAATCTAAAGTCAGCTCAATTTCCGGTTACATATCGATAAGATGATCCTTAAAACAAACTCATCACTTTTATTTATTAAACGATGGTCCAAGGAATTTTCAAACCTGCTGTCAACCAAATTTCTCTGTGGTTACCATTGTTTGTCCTCTGCTTAAGTATGTCAGTCAATCTTGATCATCGAATCATGTTTTCCGAATCGAAGGAATTCAATTTAAATTTCTCCGTTCTCCTCTCCAATCAGAACCGCCTCAAACTTATCAATTCGTATTCACTAGAAAAAGGTAGAGATTTAACTGACGTTCTTTATATTCAGAGGCTGGTCTCAGGTTCTGTACATTACTTCTTAACTCCATTAGCTTCAATTCCAATCCACGCAACTTGAGTTTTCTTCGTCTCGTATGCTCCGAAAACTCTCCGCTTTTGATTTTAAAGAGGACACTTCTCGCCTCAAACTTAATCTCCTCCACCATTCCCCTGGTTTCTAGCTCTTAGGTCTTTTTGGTGATTTTTATGTCCAAGTATTAAGCTTGCATTCAGTCAAAATACTCCTCCGTGGCGTCGATGATTTCCTCGCGTGAGCTGAATTTTTTATTGATGAGCCATCTTTTGAGGTTTGGGAAGAGATAATAGTCCGAGGGAGCCAAATCGGGCGAATACGGTGGATGCTACAACGATTGGAGCCGTAAGTCATTGATTTTAGCCGTGGTTGCGATGCTCCTATGCGCCGGCGCATTGTCTTGCAAAAATAAAATTTTTTGTTGCTTCATGTGAGGCCGTTTTGCAGCGATTTCGGCCTTCAATCGCTCCAAAAATTGCACAGTAATACTCGCTGTTGATGGCCTTTCCTTCTTTGAGGTAGTCCAAGAAGAGTATGCCATGAGAATCCCAGAAAACCGACGTCATAACCCTCCCGACCCATTGAGCCTCCCTCGGACGCTTCAGAGCACTCGTTCCGGCTTCAGTCCATTGCCGGGCAATCATTCTGTCTCTGGTGTGTAATGGTTACTAACAGCTACCAATCGACGCCAAAAGTCCGCCCGATTCCGCATTAGCAAGTCCAAACACTCTTTCGAAATGCTCTCGTGTTCGTTTTTTTTGTCAGAAGTGAGCATGCGCGGCACCCAGCGGCAGGATAACTATGATACATATAGAAATATGTAGAATATTGCCCAAAATATGGCGTGTACGCTCAGTAATAATCGGAGGGCCTGCCGCTGCGGACTTGATCGGTAGTGGAGTTGCCACCACGAAACTTTCGAAACCAATATTTGACGGTGTAATCTGACGGAGCATTAGCCCCATAATATTTATCCAACTCTTCTTTTCTTTCCTTCGCCGTTTTGCCACTCAAAATATAATGTTTTATGAGAGAACGAAAGTCGTTTTTGTCCATACTCAACATGATGCCAAACACGTCAACAACAATCAGCTGTCAAAACAAAACTAAAGACAGTATCGCACTGAAATTTGGCATGTCTGCCTAAATATGAACGGACTTCAAGGCTCTATAACCTTTTTGGCAATAGCAGCGCATTCTTGCGGTCAAGGAGGTTACTTTTCACCCCACCTAGTATATCAGTAAGAAGGCCTCCTTGTTGGTTAGATACCATTACGCTTATTTTAGTTCTTCCTTCAAAGCAGACAGAATCGGATTTGCCATGAATATAAGCAAGAAGGAGACGTATATTTTCGTATATCTTTTCATCTATATTTTGTTGGGTCATTTCAACATAAGGGGGGCAAAGGGACTGAGGAACACGCAACCGAGGAAGAATGTAAATTAAAAGGGGAATTTAAGGTATGCGAGCAAATTAAGTTTGGGTATTTGGATCCAGTTGTAAAATCAAAATTGGGGAAGGAAGTATGGGTGGTTGCTCAGTGATCGAGACAGAGGTTGGGGTCATATTGAAAGAGATGCGTTTTTGTAGGGGCTTGGGTAGGAGAGTCAAGAAGTGAAGAGGGCTACTTAGTAATAAGAGTCGTGTTTTTTTTAGCAAATCCGCTATCCGCTAAAAAAGTAATTTACATGTTAATTACAACAAAAATATAGCGATCTGTTAAGCGGATATTAAACAGTGCTTCCAAATCCTATTTTCTTGGCTTCTGATGATTTTTTCCGATGAATTCTCAGAAATTTGAAACATTCGCCTACAAATTTTGTTCAATAAATTGTTTTTTTCACCAACTGACATGTTTGTTCTACCAAGTTTCTATGATGAACTCTTAAACGAATTTTAGGAAATATTTTGGTTTTAAGGCTCCAATTCGAGTCTGGGTTGGGATGGGGCTGGGAAATAGATCTGGAAGACCTATAAGCTAAGACAGAGTTCTGTTATTTATTTATATTTTAAATTATGGGCTTGTATTTCCATTTGGAGATACGCATCTTGCAAAGGTTGAGATTAGTGTTGGATGGGCTTATAATACACCATTCGTATCTTGTCGGTAAGAAATTGCTTGAAATTGCGCCTATTTTTGTGGTGGGATAATGGATGGGTACCTACTAGAGGTCTGCATGAATGTACTCATTTGCTCTCGCTTAAAGAGTACAGTACTTCAGAAAACAGTATTCATTGCAATTATACGCAAATGAATACCCGTAATATGGGTACCCGTTTGAGAAAAACGAGTGCACTACTCTTTTAATCATCTGTCAGCAAAATGAGTGCAATGTTGTTTTTTTCTTTTCTTTGCGTGGGTACTCGCATTTACCAGAACGGATTCAATGCTAACTGTTAAATATACACCGAGTGCACAGAATAAAGCGAGTGCAATGATCAATTGGGTTTTAGCGTCCACTAAGTGAAGGTTAATGAAAACTTACATTTTATTAGAAAGCTATTGAGTATTGGCGACATACTCGTATTCCAAAATGGAGCTAACTGATGTAAGTAACATATCATATGTTAATATAATTATAAATATTTGTATGAACATATTTATATGTAATTTCACGATTTAACAAATGATTCTAATGTTTCAATGCTAAGCAATACCACCTCGTTAAATAATTCCGCCATCAAAACCAAAATTGCCAATGGTGAGCTAAGAATAAGCAACAAAAGATTTAAAAGAAAACATTAATTAATCATAAGATAAAGAAAAAAACAGAAAAAAGAAAATATAAACATTTTTATTTAAATGTATCATGTGTTCATTTAATTTTAATATAGCAACGTAAGCAAGTCTTACTTTTTTTGGATTCCCTTCTTCAGTTCTATATTAAAGCGGTTCTCAGCAAATTAAGTACTAAATAGAGTACTCGTTTAAGAGAGTACTCGCTTATTAGAGTACCCGTTTATGAGTACCGTTTGTTATGAGTGCACTACCTAATGGGTTTTGTTGAAAATGAGTACAACACTTACATTTCAGTTCATAGGCTATGAGTGCGCTAATAAGGTGTACTCGTAATAAAACGAATGTCTTGAAAATGGTTTCAAGACATTCATTGCAGACCTCTACCACGAATATTCGGCTGCTATTCGGTATAGGCCGATTCGGTCACTTATTTCAATATTCGCTATTCGGCCGAATAGTACCCAGTATATCAATTCATGAAGAAAAAGACGCATGTGTAACTGAAAAATAGATCCATTATAGTCATTAAAAGTGTTATTTTAATACATAAAATCTATCAACGGTAAATTGTGGTAAATGAAAACAACTTTTTCAGCATTTGTTGGTAGCAAACGATTGCGCTTCTACTCATAAATGGTGCCAGCTTCCGAAAACAGTCCCTCACTGTATAAACACTGATAGATGTATAAATAAACTAGAACTCCTTGCTTGGAAGTGCAAACTTACCACTTTGATAATACAATGTGATGCAATGAATGAATAATGAGCAAATAATGCTTGTCGCGGCGGGATCCACTCGCAAATGAAACAAAAGACTGCCGAATTGTCGGCACGCATGCACAGCAATGAGACAGGTTGCAACTTGTGACGTAGCATGTACGTACACAATCGTATGTATGTCTTATAAAATTTTTTTTCCGAACATTCGGCCGCTTCGGCCTAAAATTTCGCCGAATATTCGGTATTCGGTATTCGGCTAAATCACTATTCATGGCATCTCTACTCATTAGATGATAGTGCACCAAAGGCCCAGCTTAGGTTTTAAAGTGATTGAAAATGGTTGAATCCTATTTAGTCGGCGTTTACGACAGTCAATGCAGCGAACTGTGTGACATAAATAAACCGCTGCTGTATGGCGGCGGTGGTCAAAAGATTAAATCAAACAATTGTAGCTTTAATACCTCTATGAGTATTTGCTGTTTCCTTTGACGTTCCAATTGTAGCAGGTCCATGGAAAACCTCACCATTTAATTTTCTTTCATTCAAGTATATGTGAACATACTCGTCTATCTAAAAATCAATGATTTACCACAAACCCAACAGTTGAAGGTTAAGAACAAAATCGTTCCGAGCCCCAACTTCATTAGCTGGAAAATCAAAACATTCCCCAAAACTACACCTATGACAAAACCTAAACCGCATTGCTCACATATCCGGTTATCTACATTATCCACCTACCCACCATGTAGGTAGGCTGTTAAACCATATTTTGAACATATTTGTGTCAAATAGTTGTTCTCTTTTCTGCATTACATTCGAAACCTTTTAAACTTCAAATATTCGTCCTTCGGCAGATTCCTAGCTCTCTATCTCTGCTAGAGAATTTTCATCTATTTTACCTCTGCAATGGCACACATAAATAAATATTGTGCTGGTGAGAGGGATACCCACTTAACGTAATAACTCACACACATATAGTAGGACTAACGTTTGCCCTTCTTTCGCTTTGGTAAAGCTGCTGAATAACTAAGTGTGTGAGGAAAGACCAAAGGGTTGTAAGTCCTATTCAACGAGGTTTTCCGGATTTCACTCGTAGTTACATGACAGGAACAACCGGTATCCAACATAACAGTAAAGTACTTGCAAGTTGCATAATTACGTCACCAGAGGTTAACTGAAGGACTTGGGTAAGGTAAAGGCTACATCAGAGCTAGAACCCCGTAGAAACAGCTGTTTCTGGTGAGGCTGAACATTACGAGTATTACAGTTGAAGGAGATGTGTTTTTTTTCTTTTCTTTGTCGTTCGTTTTTCTAAACATTTTCAGCGATAACGGTGAATAAGATACTTAACGGATTTAACTCAAGGAGAGAGCAACGATGCCATGGACTGGAACTGAAAGAGCGGGGTGACAGTGTTATGTTGGTAAGCGTTCGTGGTGGCATTTTAATTAAACTAAGTGGCGGCCATATTCAAGAGGACTGCACTTTGTTTGTGTTCGTAGGTACCATGTACCTACATACTATGTAGCGTGTACCAGAACTTATTTTCATTTTGTAGTTGTCTCTCTGTTTTTAGTTTTTTTTTTTTTTTTTTTAAAAAGAGCGACATCACTTCAAGTTACAGCGGGACAGCTGGAGTGTTCATTTATTAAAGGGCAGACTATTTTTTGGAAGTTCGTACGATATTTTTGGCGCCAAATTGAGTGATTACTGGGATGTGGTGGTAAGCCTAGCACAACGATATTTTCGAAATAGTTTCCCCATACCAAATCTGGCTTTTTTTATGCTTCAGAATTGAAAAACTTTATTCCAGGTGCAGGTTTTCAATTTTTGAACAATATCTTACAATATTGAAGTATATACTGGCCACTCAGAGGATCAATTTTCTGAATACAGAAGCCAGCCAATTACACAAAAAGGGAGTTTCCTAGAACAAATTCGAAATTGATTGTAATTACTGCGCTATTTGCGATAAGATGATTGAAACCTTTTCCTTGACAAAGGAGCAATATAGCTGGAGATAACTATATCTCCTGATATGTCGTTTAACATTCGAAATGATGTCATTAAATGAGAAACTATAATTGCTGTGTTCTGTAGAGGAGCTTTATAGGGTATTTTTGCTCCTACAACTTCATTCCTGGGACTATAACACGAAATTATTCGAACTTACCTAAGATCTACCTACTCTTACTTAGGACTTGGTCAACGTTACAATTTTAATCACAGTTTTCATTTTGTTAAACGAGTTTTTCAAAAAACCATCATCCTCAGGGAAGACATGTAATTCGACAGACACCTCTTCTTTGTCTGTGCTTTAAGATCCCAGAAGAAATTCCACAGTCTTGAAGCTATGGCAGCAAGAATGCCGTTGACGTTTTAAGCAAAGTTGGGAAGCGTTCGCTAGGTCAGTTTTAATCTAGTAGACCTAGAAGCCTACAGCTTTACCTACATTACTCAACGAATTCTCTTGACGACCATAAAATTACTCATGATCAGTAAGACAGCATCCTTGTCAATCGAGGAGTGAAAAATAAAGGTTTTGTCCTCCGAAGCACATCCTTAATTGGTTTTGGGTTGAGATGATAGTCAAAGCCAATTCGGACTCACGCAAATTTTTACTGTCATTGCTCAGATGGTAATGGTAATTGTGTTGTAAAGTTGTATCAAGAAGCACAGTTAATTAATTAAGGGAAGGCGGATTGATCAGTGTATCTGGAACAGAGGCAGGCTTATGAGGGAAAGATTGTAAGACACACTTTTTTTATTTCTAGTGGAAGCATAGACATAAGTATTAACGTGACCATGTGTTTCGCATTATGAACGCGTAGCGGTAAAATCTACCACAACAAGCTGGACTCTTTTTCCTTGACGACCTTCGTCTCCACCCCTTCGAACATTTTCCTTCTTAACAGTTGTTCTTCCAAAATCCGGAGAGAGTGATGGGCAGCCATGTGCGCATCAGCCATCGGTGCACTTTCTCAGTATCTTGGAAGGACAACTTAAATAGGTACGACGGACTGTCAAAGGCCCTGAGAAGAACCCAGCGGAGCAGGCGGGCGGTCTGCTACAAGAGCGCAAGGAAAGCGATATAGGTCTTATTTGTTTTGCAAGGATCCAACACAAAATAGCCGACCCTTGTCCCAAATGTTGTTTTGTCTCCCTAATGGGAAGTCTCCAGCCTTAAGTGGAGTTAAGGCATCCGCTCCATCTCTCCAGCTCCCAACCGTTTCATCATTTAACACGGTCCTTTTCCATTACGTCCGTTGTCTCTTTGGAGAAGCACATTAGCGGGAAGAATTGGTGGGCTCTTTAACCCTGTCTTTCCGCTTCTATGCTTATCGGAGGGGACAACTAATAGGTCGGCAAGAAGGCAGAGACAGGAGTCTCTATGATAGTGACGGATGATCACTTGTATCCAAGCGCTATACGCCTAGAGCCAAATGGCGGTCTGAAACCCTTTGCGTAAAACAAACAATCCGGACTAGTTGCCTAGAGCCAGGCGGACGGCCTGCAACACTCTGCAACAGAACTAAAACATAAAGACACAGCGGAAAACAAAACACGAGACAGAAACACTAAAGGAAGAAAACAACAACCAAAACACAAACAATACAAATTGTAAAACAATAAAAAAAAATAAACATTGAAGAATGGGACGCTATTTCATATTCCCCGCCCAAATCTGCACGGAAGTCCATCGGGTTCATTTATATATTTAATACGGTAGAGAAATGATTCCTTCTTCCTTCGTCAAAAACTCGTATAGTTTCAAAAAGTTTTGACTTGAGACCCTAGATCCTGACTTGGTTTTCCCTTTCTTGTTCTCATGTAAAAACAAACTTTCTTTGGCACTTTGACTTGTCTAAGGGATAAATTTTGGGAAAAAATGGGGAAATGTTCACTCAGGTCAAAAGAAATTCCCAGAACTCGGAAATTTTCCCGAGGGTCTGGATAGTGAAAGTGGCATACTTGGGAGTATAGAAGAGTGGTCTAGCGGAACTCCAAGACATGGTTACACACTTCAGTTAAGTAGCGGACCGGCGTATATATACACCAATCATTGGGCCCGCTAGAACCGATTGGATAAGTCGGATGAATGTGTGTCTGAATGGTCAATGGGCTGAGTGAACATATGTAAGATCAGCCCGAAAGAGGTTTTTTGTTTTAAAAGAAAGAAAAAAATAATAGAAAGTTAGATAGTTGAAAAAAGAACTAACAGCGAGTCAAAAAAAAAAAGGAAAGGTTTTAGGAAAATTGTGGAGAGTCTCAAGGAAGGGAAAACAGGACAGGACAGGAAAGGCAAAATGTGAATAGCCTGGACGAGGAACGAAGACTGAGAGTAGCAACAAAAAAAAAATTAGTACTTTTCCTTTTTCCGCGTTAAACAAAAAATAAAAACAAACTCCCCCAAACAGAAAAAGAAACACGGGACCCACTACCCACTAAACATACAACTGTTCGACCGTTCACGAAGACGGAAGATAGCGGCCCAGTCTTGTGCGGTTTTGTCCGGTATTGTAACTACTATTAATTTCCTTTTAACTTCGCATACCGCAAACCTTAGTGTACATACATTCTAAGAGCTAAAATAATTAGATTTTCATTTTATAACGTAACTTCTAGCCTTTTGTTTAACTTTCCTGATGAACCGTTTCTTTTTCAGTCCCCTGCAAAGGTCTCCCAATTCGTTTTAAAAAGATTGCGTGGCGCCTATATTTGGTACTTCCTTATATTATCTTTTTGAAACCATAAACCCACCCACAGCTGAGCAGCCGAAAGTAGTAGCACTTTACCTGCGGCCTGTTGCAAATTTCCCCTCTGGTTTCCTTTGTTGGCGTTGCGATCCGCCATTGCCGATAAAATGGCTCTTCGGTATGAGCATGCAGGTAATGCTGTACTTATGTAGTTAAATTACACTTGAACTGTAGATCAAGGATTCTCATGATAAAAATGGATAATTTCCGATGCCTCAAGGGGGTTATGATGATACCCTTTTACTGTTGCCTGGCGCGGGCGGAAAGATAGAAAGATAGAGAGAGAAAGGAAAGCATTGTTGTGATGTAGTGGTTTGAAACTCAGGTATGTTTGGTTTCGATATTGACTCTCACCAGGGGTGGGAGTCCGAATAGGACGGAGAGTTTTTCTTCACTTGAAACTCTACAACAGCCAAATCTACATGCCAGTGTTATGCCTTCACACGGAGATTTTTTTGACTGAGTTCCAAATTACACAAATGAAAAACTTGTCATGAGTAGGATTACAACCTTGACCCTCCGAGTCAGAAGCAATGACTAATACCACTACACCACTACACCACGGTACTTGGGTTATGTTTCGGATCTTACATATATAGAAGTAGGCCGAGAATATTTCTCTGCGGCACGCCAGCTAAGATCTCTTTAAATTTCGATATTTGTTTTCGAGTCCAACCCAGACAATTTTTTCAGATTGGCAGTATCTATACGCATGAGAATTATCCTCTAAAAAATTTTCAATAAAATTGGTAGGTAGGTAGGTCTAAAATATATAACTTGAAAAACTTTCCACTGAATCGGAACGTATTCTAACATCAGCGCTGCGTTAATAATATAATCACATCAGAAAACATAAATGACGTGGTAGGTATGTATATAAAAAAAGTTTGGGGTATCGATTCAAAAACGAAGATTCAAAACCGTTGTCTGGATTAAAGTCGACAAAAGTATGTAGATGCTATAAGATCAAAGAGTATGGAAATATCTAATTGCTTAGTTTTTCTTTTTATAAACTTTTTTTAAATTATTTTATCCATTAATATTAGATTTTCGGTAAAATTGCTGCCACCAAGATCATTTAATAAAAAGAATGTTCTTAACGTGCGTACTGAATTCAGAGTACCTTCCATTGTTGGTTGAAATAAAATTAAAAAAAAAGATTAAACTCATTTAAATACCTTCTTCTTCGTCGCTTTCTTGAGATGTATCATTTTGTACTAAATCAACGATTTCTTCATCAGTCGAAGACGCGATCGTTTAAAGTTGCTCGTCACCTTGCGGTTATTCATCAAACGAACACGGGAGTGCATTTTCAACAGATACAGCATTTTGAATCCACTGATTTAAGGGCCATTTTTCCTCTTCCTCAAAATCTTCTCTTGTTTGAGCGTTTTTCAATCCCGAATGTATAAAACAGTTTACAATAGTTGAACTAGTAACCCTTTCCCAAGCTTTTGAAATGAGTTAAATCGCTTACAATAAATTTATGCCGCGTCGATGTTCAATATTTTTAATAAGCTCTAGCAATTGAAGCTTTCTGTAGGCTTTAAGGGATCTTATTATTCCTTGGTCCATTTGTTGGAGCATCGAGGTAGTATTTGGTGGAAGGAAATCAAGTCGTATGGCTTGTAAGCCTTCCACTGCTGGATGTGACAGAAAATTATCCGCAAGTAATAAGATCTTTTTATTCTCATTTTTTAGTCGGCGGTCCCAGTTTCGCAGGTATTTTCCAAAAATTAAAGATATCATTCAGGCTCTAATATTCTACTGGAAGCTTTTTCACATTCTTAAAGCGTCTTGGGTTTCTTGATTTACCCACAACAAGAAGCTTCTCCTTTATTGTACCTGTCATATTTACTCCTACCAGTACAGTAATTCGATCCTTAGCCTTTTGGCCTCCAATACATTTTTCGCCTTTAAATTTAAGCGTATTGGTTGGTGTCATTTTTAAAAATAGACCGGTTTCATCAATATTAAAGATATTTTCATCTGTATAGTTTGCCTGAAGTTGGGGCCAAACAACCTGCAACAAATTGTCTTACTTACTTACTTTAGGTGGCGCTATAGTCCGGGGTGGACCTGGGCCTCAGTCAACAAGCTTCTCCAGCCAGCTCGATCCCTGGCTAGCTGGCTCCAGTTTCGCACGCTTAGTTGGCTGAGGTCCTCTTCCACTTCCGCCATAGAGCAGGACCGGGATTATTAAATTCTTATAAAGGGTGACTTTTGTTGTCCGAGAGAGGGCTTTGCTACTCAATTGCCTTCTTAACCCAAAGAAACAGCGGTTGGCAAGAGTTATTCTTCGCTTGATCTCAGCGCTGGTGTCGTTGTCTGTATTTATAACGGAGCCTAGGTAGACAAAGTCCTTAACTACCTCAAAGTTATATCTGTCGAGGGTGACGTTCTGCCCGAGACGTCGGTGTTGGTTGCCCTTTTTGCTTGACAGCATATACTTGGTCTTGCCCTCATTGACCGCTAAACCCATTTTCGCCGCTTCCGCTCAATACTAGCGAAAGCTCCACTGACATCACGCTGTTTTCTCCCCATTATGTCAATATCGTCGGCGTATCGGATAGTTGGACGGACTTTTGAAAGATAGTGCTTCTTGTGTTTGCTCGAGAGATTTGCACTATTCTTCCAAGTTTGATGTTGAAGAAATCGTATGACAGTGCATCGCCTTGTCTAAATCCTTTCTGGACATCAAAGGTCTTGGTGAGATCTTTACCGACCTTGATAAGGCAGCGTGCATTCTCCATCGTTATCCTGCACAGACGGACGAGTTTGTCAGGGATGCCAAAACTAGACATTGCTCTATATAGCTCGTCTCTATAGATGCTATCATACGCGGCCTTAAAATCGATGAATAGGTGGTGGGTATCGATCTGAAGCTCCAAGATCTGCCTTAGTGTGAATAGCTGGTCGATGGTGGACTTTCCTGGCCTGAAGCCACACTGATATGGACCTATCAGGTTGTTGACAAACGGCTTCAGGCGTTCACACAATACGGCGGATAAGATCTTATATGCGATGTTAAGGAGACTGATGCCTCTGTAGTTGGCGCAGTTCAGAGAGTCTCCTTTCTTGAGAATTGGACAAACAATGCTGAGGTTCCATTCATCGGGCATACTTTCGTCCGACCATGTTTTACAGATGAGTTGGTGTAGTCAGGCAGTCAGGCCATCCGCTCCAGCAGCTTTGTTGGACTTAAGCTTCGATATGGCTATCTTCACTTCATCCAGGTCGGGTGGACGGAATTGTTGGTCATCATCGTCCAAGTTGAAAGGTTGATTCTGCCTGACAGCGGTATTTGGTCCGTCATCGCCGTTGTACAGTCTGCAGAAATGATCTTTCCAAATCCTCAGCATCGACTGCGATTCTACTACGATGTACCCTTGTTCATCTCTACAGGCTTCGGTTCGGGGTTTGTTTCCGCGGCATGTTATTTTTACCTTTTGGTTAAACTTCCGAACCTCATTCCTGGAGTAGCACCTCTCAGTTTCCTCGATCATGCTCTTTCTTCTTCCTCCTAAGAAGCCGGTGCTCGTCTCTCCTCTTCCGCTCATAGAGCTCATGAGCAGCTCTGGTCTTTCTAAGCAGCGCCGCGTTATATGCATCTTGCTTAGCTGCATGTGCTTGCCGGCATTCATCATCGAACCAGGGGTTTCGTTGTGGTGGACAAGTGAAGCGACATCAGTTATATTTTGATAAATTTCTCACATAACACTACCTGATGTGTCTATTGAGGGATCAACTGATTTGTACCTCCGAAACTGTGCGCAGTAATCGCTTGGGAAAATCTGCTCTAATCTTGAAAACAGGCAAAGCATTGCCGAAAGGTAATTTAAGCTTCCATGAACATGCAATAAATATTATATTACATTATTTTGTCTTAATTATATTTCTAGGTGAAATTGATGCTAGATTCGATAAACCAAATAAGATTGCATGTTGTCGTTGGCAAACAAACATGAGGTGACATTGCAATTAAATTTTACTAATGTTTACCCGTTAACTCCTACAACGTGACGGACAGCTGGGGCAAATTATTGTGCAGCAACCGCTTAAAATAAAAAACTACAATTCCTATATGGGTGGAGTATATCTCAACGACAACACAGTTTCCAATTGTCGCGTTTCGATTATATCAAAAAAGTGGTGGTGGCCACTTTGGTTGGCGATTCTTGGGTCTGCCGATGTCAATGCCTGGAAAAAAAAATTGTTTAATTAATAAGATGCTCGTGCGGCCAAAGATTTCGCAGGTGGATTTCCGAGTTGACCTCGTGAATTTTTTCGTAGCTGGTTCAAAACTTTTTGTGAGAGCATGCCTGATTGGATAGCTTGAAGCCAAAGAACAATTAGCGATGACTAAAGCTTAGATGGAATTTTTCTTTCGGCCTCCTGATATTGTGTCACAATGAACTTCACAACTAATTGGATTAGGTGAATTTAGAATAATTTATCATCAACTAGAGACAATTGGTAATCATTTTTTGTAAGGCCTTCAATCTGTAAAATATATCAGTTTCCAAAGAGTTTCTTTATCAGTTCTGGTTGCCAGCATTTTTCCTATCTAAAATTGTATTCATTACATTAGTTCGAGGTCAAATGAAATGCTTTGAAGAGGAGAAAATTTTCACATTGCCCATCAACATTTTGTGAAATAAAACGTTCAACCCTATCTTGAAGAGGTTGCCTCTTCTCTAAAATGTAGGTCACTTCTGATTCCCCTCCATAACAGGTTCATTCAGATGACGGGGCATCCGTTTTGTATGTCCTGCTGAACATTCAAATCATGTTACTCGTATACGCTGCTCCATTTTCATGTACTCGTAACGCGTTCTTCGCAAGTATTCAGTTTCATGGTTATGAATATATTGTCCTTAATTATCCTAATTTATGGCCGCCGTTTTGTCAAGTCAGAGTTAATATGCGTGTTCGCTGTCCGCCCCCTTTTGTTTCACTATCATCTCCCTTCTATCCGCTCGAATTATTGTATTCATATTCCAAACGAAGGACACATAAATGGCCTAATGAAGCCCTAAACTTGGTCGGCATTGTATTAATACGAGTATGTAATGTATCAACTTCCTTCCACATCCGCGCTGATATGATTAACAGGACAATGCTCGTACAATACATATAGCCGTATTATATTCCATACAAATAGAAGTACATCCATAGACATAGAATTCGTATAACCCAAATAAAGGACATGAATTACCACAACTCTGTGCACATCAAAATGATAAGCAAATTGGGTTAAGAAATGAAAGCATCGCTGAAGTGTGGAATGTCCTTTGAAAGACACAGAATAGGGCAAAATTAGGTGACCCTAACAATAAGCGCATAAAAGAAAGAGAAAACCAACAGAAATAAGAAGAAAAAGACGCGTCTAATTAATGGCAGAAAATATGCGGGATTTCTGTGATGTCTTTTGTGAGCCAACGACAAGAAGGTCCTATTGCAAGTCAAACGCTTACTCTTCTTCCCGTGTCAATTATTTTCATTCTCGGCATTGTTCTCTTCACTGGATTTTATCATTTTTTGATGGTACAATTCAAATGGATCTAAATAGAAAGGATTTCAGTCTTCCCCATCATTGTCAGAGTATATAGTCTTGTAGTCCCTTTTTTGGCACAATGTTTCACGAAATTTTTAATTTCTTTCGCTTTGTTGCTGCAGAATTGTTAACAAAAGGACATTTTCACTTTATTCTACTTTAGTCATTTTGTCAAGGATCTCTTTCCAATTTCATTATATTCCATTTAAGAAGGGAATACGAAAAAAAAAAATTTATATAAAAAAAGGGAAAAGCCGGCGTTCGAGTAGATCCTGATTTAGTCATCGTCGACATGGTTGGGTGTTGGTGAAGCCTTTGTCATGTACATCGATATTGAGTTGACATATGCAGCAATTTTCATGTTCCTGTTTCTCTAGTGCTTCTGGTTGCTCCTAAAGATCCTTTGCTCCTATATATGTTCCTGTGCTCCTGCCATCCTGCCAATGTACATATAATTTTTAAACTATATTTGCTCATGGTTAAGACACAGGATAGTAGGAGATGAATCCCTTTTGTTCTCTTTCTTCTACAATACGTTAGGAGGACCTTAACGATGGAGTCGTTCCTTTTTATTCCATGCAAGTAGGGAATCTTGATTCTTTTGCCCCGTATTTCAATATTTCATTTACAAGTATTCGTGTGTGTTCTGTTGGAGGCATATGGAGCTTTGTGTGTGCTCATCGAGTAGGGTTTGAATAATTGTCAATGACAGCGATGACATGGACCAGCATTAATCATAATTACATGGCAGAGCCTTCCCACGAAGGGTATGCGAAAATATTTGACTTTTCCATGAAGGCGGGTTAATTTTGCATACATTACGTGGGCTCTACGAGTATATTGTTCCGAATAGAACGGGATTCACATTAACTGAATTTCTAATTCGAATAGAGGATCCCAACAAAAATGGCAAATTTGCTTGCTTGTGTGGATTTAGTTTCGTCGCAAAAAGTCTATCGAGCCTACTGTAGTTAGATTAGGTTGGATGGCTGTTGGAATAAAGGGCGCACATACATTTTTAATGGTTTTATGATCGATAACCCGACAATGGCATGTAAATTTATACAAAAATCTGCTCCGTATATAGTTTAAAGTCAGCGTTTATCTTTTCAGTGGACGTTCATTTTTCATACAAAGGCAGGAAGACGCGTAAAATTTCAGGTATGGAATACTCTTGCGTTTATAGAGCTAGTGATATGGCTCCAGTTCTTAGCCCGAATGCTTTTACAGAGAGCTTGCATCATAGATCAGGCTCTTGGTATTCTGATATTCATGACATAAATCTTTATATTCGGCTCCACAGCTGGTACAATTTATAAAATTCATTCTTGTCGGAAGATGTAAAGATGTTTTCACCATAAGGACCTTATGTGAAGTTTGTGATAAAGATTACTTTTAGTTTTTTCTAGTAATTAACTTCAGTCCTATATCTAAGCTCATCAAATCATCATCTTATTGATCGCTGACCGTTTTTGACCGATGGTTCTTTAAATGCTTGTGGATTGATTGGAGAGTTTGTGCTCCAACCGTACTATGGACAATCGATGATCTACACAGAAGATAAACTACAACATCTTTAGAATAGCCCAAGTTAAGCAATTAGAAACTGCCATTCCCTCAATGATTTCCTTTCAACTTTTTCCTTGCAGCTCTGAAATTGAGCATAGTTACAGCGTTATCAACAAGTAATAAAAAAAGGGTGTGCCATGCGTTGGTATCTTTCGAAACAAACGTTCTTCTGTCTCTGATAGTCCTTGTGCGCTTAAAAAATTTGCATAACTTCGATACGAAATGGATCGATTTACGTTTTAACGGCAATGTTATGCTACATCTAAAGTGGATGTTGATTTCCCTGATTTGCACCAACAGTAGTTGGCGAACATTATGCTCCAAAAATCATCTTTTCAAATGAGGAGCATTTCCATCTCAGCGACTATCTAAACAAGCACAATTGCCATATGTAGAGCTTGGAAAATCCACGTGTAGTGATAAAGAAACCAAGGTACCCTGAACTTGTGACTGTTTGGTGTGGTTTTTGGAGTGGCGGCATTATGTCATTGCTGTCAATGAGCAGGCCTACGGAGGCATGATAACCGATTTCTTAAAGTCGAAGACCGCAGAACGCGTCTACATAATGCTCGGTCCTGGATCGCTTCAGTGGTTAGCCCCAGGCGTTGTTGCGCATTTGCCATTTGAGAAATCCAGGAATTCTTTTTCCGACCTCGTTCTCTTACAGTTGGAGTGACCGTAGTTGATAGTGCCTTTTAGACCGGATTTTCCGCAGATCTTCTTTGAACGTGGCAATACCAGCTTATTCTATTCGACTCAAGCTCTTCGGTTACTGAATTCTTTATATGTAGACTTCCTCTTATACGCGTAGATCTAATACAATCGCGTTTAGTGACTCCACTAGACATCCTTAACATTTTCATTTCCGCTGCCGTCATTTTGTTTTTAAACGCTTCGTACATTGTCCAGCACTGTGAACCGTATATACGAGGGCGGGTCAATAAGTCCGTGACTTTTTGAATTTCTGACCTCTTTACTGAAACAGCAACACTGCTCCTGTCAACAGGCATCTGTCAGTTGACTCCTGTCAAAATTTAAACTTGCTGCGTCAGTTAGTTTGTGTTTGACAGCTAATTTTATCAGACTACTCACTAATTTGAGGAGAAAATGGAAAAAAGTGAATTTCGTGTGCTTATTAAGCATTATTTCTTGCGAAAAAAAACCATTACCGAGACCAAGGCTAAGCTTGATAAATACTATGGGGACTCTGCACCATCGATTTCAATGGTAAAAAAGTGGTTTACTGAATTTCGTTGTGGCCGTACAAGCGCTGAAGATGCCGAACGTCCTGGACGCCCAGTTGAGGTCTCTACACCCGAAACAATCGAAAAAATTCACGATATGGTGTTGGCCGACCGAAGATTGAAAGTGCGAGAGATTGTGGAAGCCGTAGGGATCTCGCATGGCTCAGTGGTTTCAATTTTGAATGATCACTTGGGCATGAGAAAGCTTTCCGCAAGATGGGTGCCGCGTTTGCTCACAGTCGACCACAAACACATGTGCAGTTGCCATGGCAAAAATCCATGAATTGGGCTATGAATTGCTCCCTCATCCACCCTATTCTCCAGATTTGACTCCGAGCGACTACTTCTTGTTCCCAAACCTGAAGAAATGGCTTTGTGGAAAAAGATTTGACTCCAATGATGAAGTCATCTCGCAAACAAAGGCCTATTTTGAGGACCTCGACAAATCATTTTTTTTGGAAGGGATAAAAAAATTGGAGAAGCGTTGGACAAAGTGTATAGAGCTCAAGGGAGACTACGTTGAAAAATAAAATTATTTTTTTATCAAAAAATCTGTGTTTTAATCCAAAAGTCACGGACTTATTGACCCGCCCTCGTAAGAGCTGGTCTAACAACCGTGGTGTAGAGTTTCCCCTTTAATTTAAGTCGCAAAAGATTCCCGAATTTTCCCGCCATTTCATCAACCCCACACTCACTCTGTGGTTTACGTCGTCGTCACATTTCGCTTCCATGTTAACGATTGATCCTAAGTACTTAAAGATAGTGCTTTTCGGAAGAACTATTCCGTCTAACATTATATGAGGAACAGGTCGCAAACGATACGCAAATGGGGACGTCAAATGCTCCGTCTTTGAACGATTTATTTTAAACCCATTTCTCTCTAGCGCATTTCTCCATGAATCTAAGGCATTCTGTAAATCTTCGACGTTATCGCTAAGTATAACTGCGTCGTCAGCGAAGAGAATTGGCGTTACATTTGTTTTGCGCATGCAGTCTTTTAAAAGAAAGAGGAAAGGGCTAAGTACGCTTCCTTGATGCACTCCGACATTAACTGGAAATTCTCTCGTTAGTCCAGCAGAGCTTTTAACCGCAGTTTTCACGTTTCCGTACATGTCTTGTATTATTCTAGCATACGTTTCCGGTACGTTTTGAGACCTCAGAGCAGCCCATATCAGATCTCTAGGCACTCGATCGAATGCTTTCTTGAGGTCGATAAATACCATGTGTAAGTCCTTAGACGAATCTCGGTGCTTTTCCATTATTATTCGTAGGCTTTGGATAGCGTCCACCGTCGATCTTTCTTCAACAAATCCACACTGGCTATTATCGAGCTTTATTATTTGCCAAAGACCTTCGCTTAAGACTCTTTCGACGATTTTCATTGTGTGTGACATAGGCTTGATTGAACGGTAGTTGTTGCATTCTCGAGTGTCGCCTTTTCCTTTGTATAATGGAACCAAGAAGCTACTTCTCCATTGATTCGGCATAGGTTGTCCACATTTCGATAGCCAAACGCTGCCGATCCCCTCCATCTTCGACCAAAACTCTGATGGAATGCTGTCTACTCCCGCCGCTTTCCGGTTGCTATACTTATTTCTTCGATTGAAAAGTCCGAAACTTCCTCCTCGAATAGACCAGCTGTCGGCACGATATCACGTGGAAACTGTTTGTTAAGCAACTCCTTGCAGTATTCAAGCCATCGGTCACAAATTTCCTTTTCATTTGTTAGTAAGCGACCGTCTGCGTTTTTGATGTATTTCGGCGAGGTTGAATTTTTTCGCCTCTGTGCAGCGAGCTTAAAAATAGTTGGCACTTTAGTATTGTACGACGTTTGAACTTCTTGTATAGCTTGTCTTCTATACGCCGATCGTGAGGATATTTGTTCCAACTCTTGGTACAGGTTTTCCGCTTCTGCCGCTCGAGTTCGAGCCAGGACTTTCTTTGCGATCTTTTTAAGACGCTCGTATTCAAGAGCCAGTCGAGCTTTTTCGATATCGTCGCTCCGATCGCATTTTGTCCACGCTTGGAATGCATTCTTCTTGTCGGCCACAGCTCGTTTGGTTTCGTCATTCCACCACCATGTTTCTCTGCCGACGTGATGGTATTTCGATAAAGTCCCCAGATGGGACTTTGCGAGTGTTATACATTCCTCGTGCATGCTGTTCCACATTTCTTGCGGGCTAAGTGAGTCTGCTATACCATTTATATTTTGAAGTACTTCTTTAGCCAGTGCGATAATTCTTGCGCTTCGTTCCTTCGATAGATTATACCACCGGATTTTTGGCTTTCCAAACGATGCCCGTGTTTTCGGTGGTTCCGCTGTGAAAAATTCTGTAATGAGCAGACGGTGTTGGCCTACTAGCGATTTTCCAAGTATTACTTTACAGTCCTTAACACGGTTTCTCATCGACATTTTGCAGAGGTGAAAATCTATTTGCGTATTGTGGCCTCCGCTGCTATATGTGATGAGATGTCGTTGATGTTTAATAAACATTGTATTTAAGACGGTTAAGCCGTAAGCCCTACACGCTACAAGGATGTCTTCGCCAGCTGAATTTCTGGTTCCAAAGCCTTTACCGCCGTGGCAGTCCTCATAATCAACATTTGTTTTCTGGAATTGTCATGGCATACTCTTCGTGGATTACCTCGAACCATAAACAGCGAATATTACTGTACATTATTGGAGCGATTGAAGGCCGAAATCGCTGCAAAACGGCCTCACATGAAGCGAAAAAAAATTTTGTTTTTACAAGACAATGCGCCGGCGCATAAGAGCATTGCAACCACCGCTAAAATCAATGATTTAAGGCTCCAATTGCTGTCGCATCCACCGTATTCACCCGATTTGGCTCCTTGGACTATTATCTCTTTCCAAGCCTCAAAAGATGGCTCATCAATAAAAAATTCAGCTCACGCGAGGAAATCATCGACGCCACGGAGGAGTATTTTGCAGACCTTCCAGAAAGTTACTTTTCACCCCACCTAGTACAAACATAGAATCCTGTCAACAGTGACACTTCTTCCAATTGTCCATGTTTAAGTTTTTATAAGATACGAGTAGCTTATCAGCTGGAAGCAGTTGTTCAGCCTGGAGCATAGCAAATCTGATTGTTTTTGATCCCTCCTACAATTACAGTAAAACAAAAGTTTCGTTGATGAAGCTCTTGAACTGATGGTGGACAGGGGAAATTGTCCGTATCCCACAGTCAAGTCATTTTGATAGTATCTACAATAATTCACGTGGTCAGAGAATAAGATGGTTTTAATTAAATAATTTTAAGGTAGATTGCGAGTTCATTTAATATAAGGGGAATATTTACTCGGCAAATGTGCCTTATGCGAAGATCTAAAAGAGAATGACCTCAGCAAGACATTTCTTCTTTTGTCTACCGAGACAACTGCGTTTCCAACGAACTCCGTTGGCTTCCATGACCATTTCTGAAAAGGTCATAGTCCTTTCATAGTTCCGGGCTGACAAGCACTACGACCCAGAGCTGGGTGTCAAAAAGGTTAAACTAAAAAACTAGTTAAGAATGAAATTGAAATTCCCAAGCCTAACAATCAATTATTAAAAATAACATTTAAGAAAATATGCACTCAACGTGCATCGCCACGAAAGTGTGGCGATAACTATTTAAAGAAAAAAATGTTGAAAAACATCGGCTGTCATATGGATTTACGTATTTATTCTCTGTTTCTATCAGTTTCTCTACTTTACACAGGGATTTAACGCTACAACAAGCATAAGATATTCTCGGAAATGGAGATGTAGAGAACGTAAGTGGAATATACACTATGCCTCCAGCGGTAAATGTAGATTCCGATGAAGATTTAGGTGACGAAGAAGGTGGGACGGTCGACAATCTCACCGGCCGTCAGCTCGTTGCTGGAGCAGAGGTATTGTACAAAAGTTCAGCGTTATCTGACACAGGTCAGACTAATGTGGATGATCAAATTTAATCGCAAGAACCCCCTCCAGCGAAAAGAATTAGGCAACACAAAAGAAATATGGAATGGGTTAGTAAGGATTTGACCAGTACCACTTCAGTATTCCCGGAACAAAATTTTACTGATGTTACAAACATGTGTCTACAGTTGGATTGTTTAAGCTGTTTTTTGATGAAGAGGTTATCGGACATCTAGTCATCCAGTCAAATAACTACGCTGCCTTCAAAGACAGTTCATCACCTAATATCAGTTCTAAAGAAATACGAGGAATTCCTCTTCTATCTGTATATTGCGAGGTGCCAGGAAAGCGAAGCTATTGGAAATTGCACAATAAACTCATTTCACGTAATCACAGCATTCCATCAGAGTTTTGGTCGAAGATGGAGGGGATCGGCAGCGTTTGGCTATCGAAACTTTTTAATAAATTAAAATGTGGACAACCTATGCCGAATCAATGGAGAAGTAGCTTCTTGGTTCCATTATACAAAGGAAAAGGCGACACCCGAGAATGCAACAACTACCGTTCAATCAAGCTTATGTCACACACAATGAAAATCGTCGAAAGAGTCTTAAACGAACGTCTTCGGCAAATAATAAAGCTCGATAATAGCCAGTGTGGATTTGTTGAAGAAAGATCGACGGTGGACGCTATCCAAAGCCTACGAATAATAATGGAAAAGCACCGAGATTCGTCTAAGGATTTACACATGGTATTTATCGACCTCGAGAAAGCATTCGATCGAGTGCCTAGGGATCTCATATGGGCTGCTCTGAGGTCTCAAAACGTACCGGAAACGTATGCTAGAATAATACAAGACATGTACGGAAACGTCTAAACTGCGGTTAAAAGCTCTGCTGGACTAACGAGAGAATTTCCAGTTAATGTCGGAGTGCATCAAGGAAGCGTACTTAGCCCTTTCCTCTTTAACGTAGTATTCGACTATCTTTTGAAAGATTGCATGCGCGAAGTGATTGTAACGCCAATTATCTTCGCTGACGACGCAGTTATACTTAGCGATAACGCCGAAGATTTACAGAACGCCTTAGATTCATGGAAAAATGCGCTAGAGAGAAACGGTTTTAAAATAAGTAGTTCGAAGACGGAGCATTTGACGTGCCCATTTGCACAAACTTTGCGACCTGTTCCGGATATAATGTAAGACGGAATAGTTCTTCCGAAAAGCACTATCTTTAAGTACTTAGGATCAATCGTTAACATGGAAGCGAAATGTGACGACGACGTAAACCACAGAGTGAGTGTGGGGTTGATGAAATGGCGGGAAAATTCGGGAATCTTTTGCGACTTAAATTAAAGGGGAAACTCTACACCACGGTTGTTAGACCAGCTCTTATATACGGTTCACAGTGCTGGACAATGTACGAAGCGTTTAAAAACAAAATGACGGCAGCGGAAATGAAAATGTTAAGGATGTCTAGTGGAGTCACTAAACGCGATTGTATTAGATCTACGCGTATAAGAGGAAGTCTACATATAAAGAATTCGGTAACCGAAGAGCTTGAGTCGAATAGAATAAGCTGGTATTGCCACGTTCAAAGAAGATCTGCGGAAAATCCGGTTAAAAAGGCACTATCAACTACGGTCACTCCAACTGTAAGAGAACGAGGTCGGAAAAAGAATTCCTGGATTTCTCAAATGGCAAATGCGCAACAACGCCTGGGGCTAACCACTGAAGCGATCCAGGACCGAGCATTATGTAGACGCATTCTGCGGTCTGCGACATTAGCCAACCCCATAAGCGGAGCAGCAGCGATGCAGTAAAAATGGGAAACTCGTTACGAATAAGTTCGTATAACGAGGAAATAACTAATAAAAGGATAAGAAGAAGAATAGGTAGTTTTCGTAGCAACGCCTCCACCCGTGCAGCCAACTCCGTTAGCTTGAAACATTTCAAAGCTATAAGGGGAATATACCTCTTTTTCCATATTGCTGTGCAGCCAAGTTTCGGACAGGCACACTGCATCGGAACGAGAATTATCAAAGGTATAGCGGAATTAGTTGATTTTGGGCAAGTCGCTTTGCGTGTTAAGATGGCAGAGGTGAAACCCATCACTCTGTGCTCCAAGCACCGTAATCATTTTGTTGAGAGAGATATCAACAGACAGCTATAATTTGTATTGAGTATGGACAAAGAGTGGAATAAAGTCAAAATCAATTCAGGAGAAAAATGCCCGACGGAGGCTTTGAAATTAAAGGACACTTCCTCAAAAGATTTTACACCCGAGTAAATGGATCAGTGTCTTGGATTTGTACACATCGACTGAGAATGATGAAATGGTGAGTTAGTGCCTTCTATAATTATACGCCCTACGATGTATAGCACTTTATTTGTGGTTTTAAATGCTAAAGCTCTCTTCTGGCAGAGGGACTTGAACTTAAAACCTTACAAAGATAAATACAGATTATTTTAAGACAGGAAAAGACAAGCTATCAGGATACAGCACACTGGACGACAGTGCTATTACCATTGTGAAGAATTTACTCTCAACATCTAAACTTCGGCAACATGAGGGCTGCATGCGTGGCTCTAAGGAATGCACCTATACTTAAAATTCATACTCGTATCATGCGCTGCACCTCAAAGTTATAACCTGCTTATAATGGAGTAGTCATGATACAATACTTACTGGAGCTCTTGTTTAAAATCTGGTCTCATATGTCTAAAAAGGTCGAAAAAGTTTAATACAAAATCTACTTTCACTGTTGTCAGGAGTGTTTTCGGCCAGAATCTGAGTCAGGAAAGGAATGTAGTTGGGTCTCATGGATGGCTCCAAAACTAATTTAGCGTGTTGCCCATTTCACTTCTCGTTCCGAAAACCTGCTCCTGTCTTAAAAACTGAGGTAAATGCAATCCTTATAGTGAGTTACCGGTGCAGGGATCGAAGCATTCGCATTTGATGGGACTGCCAAGTTGCGCTTTACCCTTGTGAGGCCCTTTCACAACTTCTAAGTTTGCTCGAAAATGCAAGACTTCACTAAATGTAGTCAAGAGGCTGAATTCACTGAGTCATGTTTGGATCCCAAGTCGTAATGGAATAACGGGATTTGAAATCATCAATGACCTTGCAATAATTTAACTGAGGAAATTCAATAAGAGGCACAATTACAAGTTCAGAATGCATTGACTTAGAGCCAATTTTCGTAGTTTTCTTTCATGCCACGGACACAAGCCCCGAACCGCAGCCTGTAGACACGAACAACTTGGACGATGTACTCGTAGACCACCAATTCCGTCCACCCGATTTTGACGTAGATAGCAATATCTAAGCCGAACTCCAACAAAGCTGCTGGAGTGGACGGCCTGACTGCCGAACTCTTCAAAGCGGCAGGTGATGACTTGGTGAAGAGCATACACCCAACTCATGTCTAAAACATGGTCGGAAGAAAGTATGCTCTATGAATGCAACATCAACATTGTTTGTCCGATCCTCAAGAAGGGAGACCCTCTGATATGCGACAACGCATGAGCTTCAGATCGATGAACACCATCTATTTATAGATTTTAAGGCAGCGTATGATAGCAACTCGAGACGACCTATACAGAGAAATATGTAATTTTGGCATCCCAGCAAAACTCGTCCATCAGTGCAGGATGACGTTGGGGAATTCACGCTGCTCCATCAAGGTCGGTAAAGATCTCACCTCTTACGTTAAAAACGGATTTAGACAAGGCGATGCGCTGTCAAGCGATTTCTTTAACATCATACTTGATAGAATAGTGTAAAACTCACGATCAAACACAAGAGGCTCTATCTTTTGAAAGTCCATCCAATTACACGCATACGCCGAAGAAATTTACATAATCGGAAGAAAGCACCGTGATGTCAGTGGAACTTTCGCGAGTATTGAGACGGAAGCGGCGAAAATGGGCTTACCGGTCAACGAGGGCAAGACCAAGAAAGGACACTCAAAGGACACTTGACAGATATAACTTTGAGGTAGCTAAGGACCTAACTGGGCTAAGCTAAAATTCAGACAACGACATCAGGGTTCAGATCAAAAGAAGAAAAACTCTTGTCAATCGCTGCTCCTTTGGGCTAAGAGGGCAATTGATTAGCGAAGCCCTTTCTCGAACATCAAAAATTACTCTATATAAGACCTCAATAATCCCAGTTCTGCGTAGGCATGGATATTATCAAAAACGGATGAGAGTGTTCTTGGCTGCTTCGAAAGGAAAATTCTTCGAGTGATGTTCGCTCTGTTCTGCATTGGCGGTGAGTGGAGGAGGAGATACAACGTCGAAATGTATGGGATGTACCGCGACATCGACTTAGCCAAAAGTATGATAATCCAACGGCTAAGATGGCTGGGTCATGTAGAGCGGATGAATACCAAGACTCCGGTTCGAAGAATCTTCGGATCCGCACCGAGGAATAGCACAGTAGCGCCACCTAAAGTAAGAGCCATAAGACTCATCCATACACTTCGATCAACATTCCGGCAATTTTGCGTTCAATGTTAGCTCTAAGGACTTCTGATGTTTCGGGCTTGTTGTCATAGACGAAAAGCTTAACATAACCCCAAAGAAAAGAGTCCAGATGTGTCAAATCACACAAGCGAGGCGGCTGGTGAATTTCTTCAGGCAACACCCTCACTAAACTTTGACTCCAATAGCTCAATCGTTGGCCCAGTGTATGGGAAGTGGCGCCATTCTCTTGAATCAACATCTTTTTAAGGTAACATGACTGCCATCAACACCAATAAAAAAAATACGGCTCAGTGACTCTGCCAGCATGAAAACCGCAAGGAACATTCGGTTTTTATTAATATACGATTAGTGGCGTCTCATGAAGCATATGTGAATTTGTAGCCGTCCAATAACGCATATTTAGTCAGAAATGGACTTCAGAAGATGGCAGAAGATGAAATCGAGAATGTTCGACGTTATAAATTGTCATCTGGCTTTAGTTTTTGAGTCAATATGATCTTAAATTTCTGAAGGCCGAGATCTTTTCAAAAATTCGAGACAATGCTGTTTTAGCTATTCAAAATCCCTTCGAAGGGCGTGAAACAGATTGATATGGATCGCTGTCATCAGATGCACGAATGACTGCAATCTTTTTATTTCTCTTTGCATTACTTCTCGCGCTCCCATCGGAATATTTAAATCGACTCATCTTCTTTATCGTTTCCGTTTCAGTCGTTGGGTACACGAGAACCTTCGAAAAGATGCGCTGTTTTCGACCAAAATTTTATTCTACGATGAGGCGCATTTCTGGATCAACGGCTAAGTAAATTAGGAAAAGAGTCGTATTAAGGGTGCGAAGCAACCCTAAGAGGTTCAAGAGCTACGTTTGTATGTATTCAAAGAGATGTCATCATGTCTAAGCTTTCACTTATTTTATAGAGCAACGGCAATGAAATAAAAGTTGGTCAGTCGTCAATTCAGATATATGTATGTACATATGTACGTATGTAACAGAGCATGTATGCATATGAGCACATGTGTGCCTAACCACTTTATCTATCCCAATTTGTTGAGTGTAATTACTTCGTCCCCCTTCAATTACCATCTGTTTCCCGCTTACCTAAAACTACGCGTGTCAAAGTGCAGTAAACTCGACAATTACGCTGCCCCATTCGACAACCGCTGAAAACCATCGAAACAAATATACGAGCTAAGGCCACACGCAATAAATTTTTAATTAGATACACCTCTCAACTATCTACCACATTCGATACGGTTTTTAATGGTTTGTTCCTGGACTCGTATTCGAATTAAGAGGCAGGCGCAATGCGCATCCCTCATGCTGGTGATGATAAGCATATGTTTCCATTGCCATGGGAATGCCATTCACACTATCTCCCACATGACGGATAATACGAAGCCTACCAGCGTCTTCACGGTCCGCTCATCCACTGTCCACAATGCCTTCTCTTAAAAATAATCAAAGTCAGACAAACACAAACATAAACTGAGTAGAATACAGGGAATGTGATTTTTTTATTTTTCGAAATTTATTGTCCCGCTACCATTAGGCATTCCAATATAAATCCAAACCCATCGCGAGACTGCACACATCTTTAATTGAATTTCTTTCCCGTAGCGATGCCCTTGTCTGAGATGGAGGATAAAGCAACGCGCAGTAGGTCATCACATGCATAACAAGTAGCAAGACCTTCCTCCTGAACTCTAGGCCTACAAGTATTTTTTGCAAAAGTGTGACTCTCTCCACATCGATTTGTCAAGTAACAGTGAATTGCTCATAATTTCTCTGCCATTACCAGAGGACATTTCCCACCTCCTCTGTCAGTACCCAAGACAGGATTTGGGTTCATGTCTTGGGTTGGTATCCTACCCTCTGTAAGGTATTAAATTTGCAAATAAAAGCAAAACCAGCTGGGGACATACAATTGTTTCACAAGAGTGTGGGTGTTGGTGGAGAAGGAGTCTGAAGTAGCCCGTCGTCGTTGGAAAAATGGTAATAAAAAAGAAGAAAAGTATAAAATATGAAAAAAGGACACTCTCGCAGCAGCAGCTCATTAATTTCCATTCGTCGTCCGTCGTCGAGAGCTGGTAGGCCGGTGTTCGGTTTCTTTGGATGGCAGTGGTTGGCAACCTGCTTTATCCTGATTGTAGGTTCACATCACGTCCATGCGGTGTAATCCTTTTTGAGTGCGCGCGTACACCCTGAATTTGCTTTTTGTTTTTGTTCTATGTACTTTCTTTGGCGTTCGTTTTTATTTTTGTGGTTAAAGAAGAAATTGTCGCTTGAGCAGACGTACATACATACGTACAGATCTATAAGATTGCCGTAACCACGTTAAGATCCTGCCGGTAAACTGTGCTTATGTATGAGCATTTATGGTATATGTGACAGGATGTGTATATGGTCTGACGTGAATGCGATAGCATAAAATCTGACTTTATGAACGTATTGAGTGCTCGTAAATGTTTTCTCGATGCCAAAGTACATATCATAGAAACGAAGCGAACGATTCTGAAATATTAGATATAGGTACCATACATGGCGGCTGTTATTGTGGTATTTGCTTTCAGTTTGTGGTTGAAAGCAGAGTGCGTGACAGATAGGGTTGCCATCCAAAATGAAAATCAACAAATTTTTATTTGCTGCACTCTAAACTTGTAACAATATGCAGGTACCTACTTTGAATATGGAATTATGTAAAAGCAGAATTCATATGTTAAAAGAAGTTTCTACAGAGTAGCTTGGTATAAATACGAGTACATGCATTTTAATTTCTTGACTCATTTGACACCAATTACACCTCCACCATAAAAATACACATTATGTTCGCTGGACAAAATTCACCAATCTTGCTTATTAATAAAGCAATTTGGCTAAAGATGAATTCGAAAATAACGCCAAATGGAAGTTCGAAAGACATTCAGCTCTTGAGAATGCATTGATCGCGTTATGAAACAATTAAGTTGATTCGAATTGTTTGACTAAATTCACATTCTTTGTTTCTTTGGAATATATTCGCCAAAAATATGACTTAACGTACAATATATCCTCCTCGTATATTACAGTCAATTTTAATGAATAATTCAGATGATCTTTGAACGTGGTTGAAGCATATATACAATGTGGCAAATAATATACCGGACTGCCAATAGAAAACATAATTGAAAGACGATTTTTGTTTATCTTCGGCCTGCTCTAGCTTATTTTGCAGAATTGTCTCCAGTGCCGTTGTCAATGCTGCTTGAGTGAACGAAATGTCATCAAAAAAGCGTGCTACCAACTTCAATTTAAATTTCAGAAACAAAGAAAAGTCAAATCAGCTGAATACTGTGGATAATTTTACGCACACACAGTTGACTTCAGCCTAAAAATTGACGAACAATTAATGCTGTGTGACTTGGAGAACTCGATTTTGCTTAAATCCTCGTTAAGGTTGGTTCAAGTAGTCTCTTTGTTGATATTAAAGGCATCTTCCATCATTCTCAGTGGAGCATTGTTGTCTTTTACAAGAAAATCAGGTACTTTTTGGATCATTGCAGGCGTTTGTCATTCTCATGCGTGTCTCTGGCACCCAAAAAAACATTTATTCTAAATGTCAACTAAATGTCACCCAATTTTGGCAGTAGAGAAAAATTCAAACTTTAAAACGCATGTGGCTCGTGTCCGGGATATTATTTGCCACACTGTGTATATAGGTAAAGTGAAGATATTAAATGTACGGAATATAATTAAAGCGACTATCGGGAAATACTTATGTGCGCTTTCAGAAAATCCCTTTAAAAAAACACTTGATTACGAGGGTGGATCAATATGTATCCGTTCCTAGTTAAAAAAAAGTTGGTATGGATATCGAGTATAACCATCTTTAATTGGACAGCCATTTGCTTGGAGTTTTTTAAAACATTGTCAAAAGAGCAATATCGATACGTAATTCAATCTATATTTTTGGATGCCGAAATGTGTTTGACTGATTTAAATGTTGCCCTGCAGTTTCTTTTGGATGAGAAGTGCTTTAAGGAAAGGAGGAAAGGAGCGCAATCAGCATTCTTCACAAGAAATAAGGTTGAAGGAGCTATCGAATATGGCTGTCAACTTCGAAGCAGTATTTGGAGGTCCTTAAACGAAATTTGCATGAGTTTTTGCGTCGTGTCGTCGTGCGTCACCGTTGATGAAGACCAGATATATCTACAAAAGAGATCAAGCGAGTGAGGTAAGGACGGTGTCATCACAGAGCAAAACTGCGAAAAACTAGTAAACTGATTTTAAAAGAGATTGTCAGAGGTAAGTTAGTAAAAAAGATTGTATTCATTTAACCCAGCATTTGTTTGTTTTTGAAGCATGGAAATCCTAACCACTTAACTAAAGAGCGCTGACCAGTCACGTATATTTCTCATACGTAGTCTTTCAGTATTTGTTGGTGTTTTTTTTTTCAAATTTGAAATTTCCCCTTGAACTTGCTGCTTTAATCACTCCATCGTAATTATTAAAAATAGATAGATAGGACACCGACCTTAAAATTATGATCATTGTATTGATCCCATTGGTCGTTCAACGCGGCGTTTAACCAATAACTCTCTGACAAAAGGAACTAACACGAAACCGAGCAGACCCTGGAAGGCCTTGTACCTCTCGTTTGCCTGAGGATTTGGCTGCCGTCGCTGAAGATATCGTGGAGGCTCTGTCAACATCGATCAGACAAGGTGCTGCACAATTTCCCGTTCCACACACATCTTCTTGGCGCATTTGGGTGAAAGATTTAAAGATGTTTCTTTACAAGATGCAAACAGTCTTTTAGCTGAGAGGCGTTGATCGTAAATCGCGTCTTACCTACGAGAATATACATTAGAGTACTTCTGAATCTCAACAACGAAGTAAGCGATTTCATTTCAACAAACAAATTCGCCGGTTCTGGGGGACTATCTGCGACTAATGTCTGTAGAGCCATTACATCCACTTAAAGTCGCTGCATTGTGTACTATTTACAGTGACTGGACCATTTTTTTTTTCAGAGCGGCGCGAGCCAAACGATCACTATGGGTGGTATGTGCTGCGGATCGATAATCAATGAATTTGGACTGGAGAAAGTGTTTCCAGTAGGGCATAGCAATGACACGTACTACACGAGTCATACCCTACATTCTAAAGCAAACGGTTTCTGGTCGTCTGATATTTCATTTTGGGGATTTGCACTGCCAATTTCAATGTTGCAATTATTTCATCGGCAGTACGGTTAGGGAGCACAGAGACTGAAGTTCATCACCAAATAAAATTTGACGATAAAAAGCGAATTGACTTCCGACTGCTCAAGTTCCCAATAAGGATAATTTAATTTTGTTCTATAAGAGTGTAAGACACGATTTTCGGTTAAAACAAGGCTCGACAACATACTGCTCAAGAGCCTTATAAGCTATCGCCTCATGGCTTAAGTTTCTGCAACAAATGCATCTTTCACGGGTTGCTCAACTTGTTCTCGAAAAACCATTCACATATGTAAATGAACAAGGTACACTCGACGCCGAATTGAGGAGGTCCTACTTAGAATAGTCCAAAAGCAAGTATTGGATAGTTACTACTTAAAGATAGCACAATTCCAACACATTGCTTTATTGGATTCTTAAAATCGTTCCATTCAGAAGCGTTTTTTGTGTACGTAGTAGGCGGGTAGTTTTTTTCTACTTCTTTTCCAGTCATGACGAACCTTTCTATGTAGAATTTCATTGATTAATAAAGTCCGGTCTATGGCAACTATGAATAAAATACAACATCGTTCATCTGAACACCATGGCTCATGTTGCAAACGACCATCTGAAATTTAAAATTATCGATAACTTTTTGAAGAATAATTGGGTCCAACGGCCGCAATTTCAAATTGGATGTTATGTTTGAGACCCTGAATTGTCGCTGGGTTCAAATTTCGTACGCAATAAATTGATATATCCATGGCTTGTGTGGACGGTAACACCATCATCTCGACACAAATCACTCAATTTTGGAAATGGAAATAGCCAGTCAACATGTCGCGGTAACGTTCTCCAATCACTCTAACTATCTATCCAGCCTCATCGTCGAAAAAGTACGGACCAATGATGCTGCCAACCTATAATCCGCACCAAACAGTGACTTTTTTTTTAGATTCATTGGTTTTTCGTGAGTCTTGCATTGATTTCCAGGTCACTGAAAATTACAATTTTGTTTATTTACGTACCCGTCCATCCAAAACCAAAAATGGGCTTCATCGGAAAAGATCAAATTCGATGACAAATTGCCCAGGCGATCCAACATTCAGTTAACAGGCGATGTCGTGGATCTCCCAAAGGTTTCAATTGTTGTGTAATTTGGATTTTAAAGGCGTGCAAATGAAGATAGAATTTTAAAATTCACCGTAAAGTCTCATAAGTGAAGCCCAATTATTGACTTCGGTGACGAACCAATGCCCTAGCTATGACATTAAAATTGTCCTCGGTGATGTCCTAGGAAGAGAGGGTATCTTTGGTGAAACAATCGGAAAATATAGCCTGCACAACGCCACTTCCGATAACGGATTCAGGCTAATCGACTTTGCGGCGGGGCGAAACATTGTCGTGGCTAGCACGCGGTTCCCACATCTCGACATACACAAGGGGACTTGGAGAACTCCTGATCCATCAACAGTCAACCATCAACAGACCAAGACACTCCTCCAGTATTATGGATGTCCGTACGTTCCGAAGAGTCAACATCGACTCGGATCATTACCTTGTTGTAGCCAATGTACGGTTGCGGATATCCCAAACTACGCCAAGACAAACTAATACTGTGGGGAGATTCGACATCAGACGGCTACCATCGCAAGAGATCGCCAAGTCCTTTTCCGATCGAGTGTCTCTTAATCTCTTAAGAGGTCCAATGCCGCCAGCATCAAGCATCGAAGGCATTGGAAGCACTGCCAAAACGCTTCTGATGTGCTGGGTTTCACTCGTCCACCACAACGAAACCCCTGGTTCTATGATGAATGCCGGCAAGCACATGCAGCTAAGCAAAAAGGACGCAATGCGGCACTGCAAAAAAAGACCAGACCTGCTCATGAGCTCTATGAGCGGAAGAGGAGTGACGAACACCGGCTTCTCAGGAGGAAGAAGAAAGAGCATGAGAAGCGCGCGATCGAGCAAATTGAGAGATGCTACTCCAGGAATGAGGTTCGGAAGTTTTATCAAAACGTAAAAATAACATGCCACGGAAACAAACCCCGAACCGAAGCCTGTAGAGATGAACAAGGGAACATCGTAGAAGTATCGCAGTCGATGCTGAGGATTTGGAAAGATCATTTCTGCAGACTGTACAACGGCGATGACGGACCAAATACCGCTGTCAGGCAGATTCCACCTTTAAACTTGGACGATGATGACCAACAATTCCGTCCACCCGACGTGGATGAAGTGAAGATAGCTATATCGAGGCTTAAGTCCCACAAAGCTGCTGGAGCGGTTGGCCTGACTGCCGAGCTCTTCAAAGCGGCAGACGATGACTTGGTAAGGAGCATACACCGACTCATTTGTAAAATATGGTCGGACGAAAGTATGCCCGATGAATGGAACCTCAGCATTGTTTGTCCGATTCTCAAGAAAGGAACTGCGCCAACTACAGAGGCATCAGTCTCCTTAACATCGCATATAAGATCTGATCCGCCGTATTGTGTGAACGCCTGAAGCCGTTCGTCAACAACCTGATAGGTCCATATCAGTGTGGGCTCAGACCAGGAAAGTCCACCATCGACCAGATATTCACACTACGGCAGATCTTGGAGAAGACCCATGAGCTTCGGATCGATACCCACCACCTATTCCTCGAATTTAAGGCCGCGTATGACAGCATCTATAGAGACGAGTTATACAGAGCAATATCTAGTTTCGGCATCCCTGCCAAACTCGACCATTCAGATAAATCAGATAACGACACCAGGGCTGAGATCAAACGAAGAATAACTCTTGCGTAGCAAAGCCCTCTCTCAGACAACAAAAGTCACCCTTTCCAAGACCTTAATAATCCCGGTCCTGCTCTATGGAGCAGAGGCATGGACATTATCAAAAATGGATGAGGGTGTTCTTGATTGCTTCGAGGGAAAAATTCTTCGGGCGATCTTCGGTCCCGTCTGCACTGGTAGAGGAAGGCCAAGACTCAGGTCACGGACCCAAGTGGAAGGGGACCTCAGCCAACTTAGCGTGCGAAACTGGAGGCAGCTAGCCAGGGATCCGCCTGGCTGGAGAAGCTTGTTGACTGAGGCCCAGGTCCACCCCGGACTGTAGCGCCACCTTAAGTAAGTAAAGACGAATCAAGGTACCTGGCCGGTTTTGAACACTTTCGCTCACAGTGTTATTTTGGCGTGTACGTGGTGGCCGAGCATATATTCCGGACTCACTCCGGCGATTATGTTGACAAAGAAATTCACGAATTTTACGAAATATTACTTTAACAGATCGCCTATTTTGAATTATATAAAATGCGTTGTTTCGCTTTAAACGACTCTATAACTAAAATTGCCGAAGACTGTGTGACATCTCTAGAAAAGATCACTTATATTTAATTCAGTAAATGACAGCAATTAACAGCCAACATCCACACCATCAATTGGCTCGTTCTTCATTAGTCATTTTTGCTAAAGTAGTGCTTTGTAGTCGTTGGCCTTGTTCCTACAATATTGATATTAATGTTGAAATTTCGTTCATAGTTTTTGCAACATCCGCGATACTATAATAGCTGCCGCTCAAGATTAGAGTTACAAGCACATACATTTTATTATTATCAAGATGGCAACCCTTTTTAAGCAAATAATGGAAAGTATCTCGTTCAAAGTGCCAACGATCGTTAGATGCATCCACAAAACCGTTTGGATTTCCAGTGTGTAACTTCACCATGTCTGCCGTAATCGCATATTGTCGCGTAAAATGCGAGATATACGCGAATAAATGTACATCGTTTGCATGAATGAAAAGGAATCCCTGTGCGTACGAATAAGTACATGTGAATTCATGTGTAGTATTTAGGCCCCAAAACACAGCACTGAAGATGGAATATGTAATACTCAGGGTATTCAACACTTTTCCAGGTCATCTCGTCAAAGATTGACTAATCTGGAAAATGAATGATGTATCAGAGGCACATCATGCAAAATGCATCTCACAATATCAGTGTTGACGTATGATGTATGAGTATTATACTTTACGTGGATAAAGATAAGCTATGCCACGTTATGTGGTACAATGTTAGATTTAACAAACAAGAGTATTCTCCAATGATTCTCACGCACTGACGAATATGTGTAAACAAAACTGTAGACATAGACTTGCGTCTATGTACCATTTGTCTAGGCCCGAAAATATTTTCCTAGCAAACCTCCTGACAATTGTGTTACATTGATCCTGACTGCAATGTTGTCGTGGTGTAGGAATTGCTGGTATTTACCCATCACAGACTGTTCTGTTTCTTGCTAGCCGTTGCCATCATAGATACAGCACGGTACCATGTCGTCAATGAAATCATGAAGTTACAGGGTCAAGACTGAGGTGGAAGAAAGGTTAATGTAACTGAAATCAACCCGAGGAGTTCCTAAACTTAAAGGATTCTACATAATTTAATGAAATATATATGTTCAGCCTACCCACTCACACAAAAGTATGAAATATACGAAGTTTTGAATAAGTGTATGTAAGTAGTTGTACTAGACTAGGTTTAAGCTGGAAATTGTTCAAACGAATCCAACTCCAATGGTTAATGTGATGATGAGACTTTTCTCAATAGAGACGAACAGTCTCTCACACATATAAATCTAAGTAGTAGAGGTATGAGAATGATTATACAAGAGCACAGCGTAATTTACATCATTAATAGCGAAATTAAGGACATTCAAAACAAACGGACTGAAACTGGGGGTGGTGCAGGAACTAAAACCAAGACTCAGGGTGGTTATGGGAGTTTGAACTATGACTTCGACTTTCACTGTGATTGGGACTTTCAAAATCCGAGAGAGTGCTGTGCAAATAGTGACGAATTTACTGTTGCAGCAGTGTCCCCATCCTTAGGTTTACTTAGATGTTTCCGGATCTGCGAACCAGTTACCAGCAATAGGAATCTATTATATCTCCCGTCGTTCTTCATAGACACAAATAATTTGAAAATATCTTTCGAGTTGTATTTGATTTATTATCCTTGGTGAATATGGTTTTGGTAGGATTGCAGAACTAAAGGCTTGTATGTAAATAGAATTAAACTAATGTGGTTATAGCAAGAAGGCTTTCCTAAGTAGAAAGCATTTTCGAGCATTTGTATAGAATTCTGCGTTTTTAATATTCTGTTTGAATTGAGTTGGAATTGGTTCAGCTTAAAAGCATTTCAACTTGGGATTTTGGGACTTAAGTCCCGGTGATATGAGAAAGAGTTTTGATTTACAAATAACGCAGCTATGAATAATGTGAATGAGCTGTTGAGGTTATGATTAATTAGAGAGTATAGACGAATACGTATGCTTTAATTATTTTAAAGACCTGTTTGAGTGTCGAAGATTTGCTAACAACATTTTGATATGACAGCCCAATTTGTTTCTTTTTCAAAAACAAATTGTCATATAAATGATGATTCAATTTGTCATCTTATTTCGGGGACAGGGGAGTTGGCTATTTCTTCTTACACTGCCGCCAAGTACGAGTTCTGTGGGTGACATAGTTATGTTACTTGGTTTTGATCCATCATTTAGAGTATATAAACACACACGCAACTCTATACATGCAATAGTTGAAACTTTATAGGCGTGAATAACCCATTAAGAGCCGAATGTCTTAAAAAGAAATATTTCGGTTTATTTTTTTTATTTTAAAGAAAAACACATACTTACTTACTTTAGGTGGCGCTACAGTCTGGGGTGGACCTGGGCCTCAGTCAACAAGCTTCTCCAGCCAGCTCGATCCCTGGCTAGCTATCTCCAGTTTCGCACGCTAAGTTGGCTGAGGTCCTCTTCCACTTGCGTGCGCCACCTGAGTCTTGGCCTTCCTCTACTGCGCTGTCCCTCGGGGGCGGATTCGAAGACTTTTCAGACCGGAGCATTGGTGTCCATGCGCTCTACATGACCCAGCCATCTCAGTCTTTCTCTTCTGGCTAGGTCCATGTCGCTGTACAGTCCATACAGTTCGTCGTTGTATCTCCTCCTCCACTCACCGTCAATGCAGACGGGACCGAAGATCGCCCGAAGAATTTTTCACTCGAAGCAACCAAGAACACCCTCATCCATTTTTGATAATGTCCATGCCTCTGCGCCATAGAGCAGGACCGGGATTATTAAGGTCTTATAAAGGGTGACTTTTGTTGTCCGAGAGAGGGCTTTGTTACCCAATTGCCTTCTTAACCCAAAGAAACAGCGGTTGGCAAGAGTTATTCTTCGCTTGATCTCAGCGCTGGTGTCGTTGTCTGTATTTATAGCGGAGCCTAGGTAGACAAAGTCCTTAACTACCTCAAAGTTATATCTGTCGAGGGTGACGTTCTGTCCGAGACGTCGGTGTTGGTTGTCCTTTTTGCTTGACAGCATATACTTGGTCTTGCCCTCATTGACCGCTAAACCCATTTTCGCCGCTTCCGTTTTAATACTCGCGAAAGCGCCACTGACATCACGCTGTTTTCTCCCGATTATGTCAATATCATCGGCGTATGCGAGTAGTTGAACGGACTTTTGAAAGATAGTGCTTCTTGTGTTTGCTCGTGAGTTTTGTACTATTCTTTCAAGTACGATGTTGAAAAAATCGTATGACAGTGCATCGCCATATCTAAATCCTTTCTGGACATCAAAGGTCTTGGTCAGACCTTTACCGACCTTGATGGAGCAGCGTGCATTCTCCATCGTCATCCTGAAAGGCCAGACGAGTTTGTCAGGGATGCCAAAACTAGACATTGCTCTATATAGCTGGTCTCTATAGATGCTGTCAAACGCGGCCTTAAAATCGATGAATAGGTGGTGGGTATCGATCTGAAGCTCATGGGTCTTCTCCAAGATCTGCCGTAGTGTGAATATCTGGTCGATTGTGGACTTTCCTGGCCTGAAGCCACACTGATATGGACCTATCAGGTTGTTGACAAACGGCTTCAGGCGTTCTACACAATACGGCGGATAAGATCTTATATGCGAAGTTAAGAAGACTGATGCCTCTGTAGTTGGCGCAGTTCAGAGGGTCTCCTTTCTTGAGAATTGGACAAACAATGCTGAGGTTCCATTCATCGGGCATACTTTCGTCCGACCATATTTTACAGATGAGTTGGTGTATGCTTCTTACCAAGTCATCGCCTGCCGCTTTGAAGAGCTGGGCAGTCAGGCCATCCGCTCCAGCAGCTTTGTTGGACTTAAGCTTCGATATGGCAATCTTCACTTCATCCAGGTCGGGTGGACGGAATTGTTGGTCATCATCGTCCAAGTTGAAAGGTTGATTCTGCCTGACAGCGGTATTTGGTCCGTCATCGTCGTTATACAGTCTGCAGAAATGGTCTTTCCGAATCCTCAGGATTGACTGCGATTCTACTACGATGTTCCCTTGTTCATCTGTACAGCCTTTCGGTTCGGGGTTTGTTTCCTCGGCATGTTATTTTTACCTTTTGGTAAAACTTCCGAACCTCATTCCTGGAGTAGCATCTCTCAATTTCCTCGATCGCGCGCTTCTCATGCTCTTTCTTCTTCCTCCTGAGAAGCCGGTGTTCGTCTCTCCTCTTCCGCTCATAGAGCTCATGCGCAGCTATGGTCTTTCTAAGCAGCGCCGCGTTATATGCATCTTGCTTAGCTGCATGTGCTTGCCGGCATTCATCATCGAACCAGGGGTTTCGTTGTGGTGGACGAGTGAAACCCAGCACATCAGAAGCGGCATCTCTGATGGCGGTTTGGCAGTGTTTCCAATGGTCTTCGATGCTTAATGCTGGCGGCATTGGACCTCTTAAGAGATTAAGAGACACTCGATCGGAAAAGGACTTGGCGATCTCTTGCAATTGTAGCCGTCTGATGTCGAATTTTCTCACAGCATTAGTTTGTCTTGGCGTAGTTTGGGATATCCGCAACCGTACCTTGGCTACAACAAGGTAATGGTCCGAGTCGATGTTGGCTCCTCGGAACGTACGGACATCCATAATGCTGGAGGAGTGTCTTGCGTCGATCGCAATGTGATCAATCTTGTTGACTCCGCATCCAAATAAGCGCTGCTTTTGCCGTCGATAACAATTGCCGTAGTAGATGTCGCAGTTTTTCATCTTCTTTTTGTCCGGCGCATCCCATCGCATTTCTTGGATGGCGGTTATGTCTGCATTGCAGCAGTCTAGGGCCTCCGCTAGTTGCTCGGCTGCACGTGGTCTATTAAGGGATCTAACATTCCACGTGCATATCCGAAGCTCATTGTCCTTAAATCGTTTGCGTGGGTTGTCAACAGTAGATCCGTCCATATCCGAGGCTTGTCGATGCTTCGTAACTTAATCTTTTTTAAATGGCCGGGCAGTTACACCGGCGGCACAACCCCCAACCTGGAGGACCAGTTCCACTTTGAGTGCCCCTAGGACGAGGGGTCGGTTACACCGAAGCCAGTAACCCGTTCCGGGATGTGAGCGCTGCCGTTGGCCCATATAGGGCTCGTCCGCCACCATCTCTTTTCCAAGACCCTGACTAAGTCCTGGAAATCCTTACCGCCCTGACCTCCAAATATGCCGGAGTAGCCCGGATAAGGTCTTGTTTTGTTTTTCCGACACTAATCCTGATTTATCGCGCAGGAAACTCGCCATTTGTCCCTTTCATTTGGCAATCTCCAGTGAGATTCCCAGATGGCGCCACGGGGAGGCGTGAAGTAGGACTTATTAGCAGAGCTGCAAGATGTTCGGCTGCAGAGGCTCATTCTCGTCATTTAAGGAACCAGCACCTATCGGAAGATGCTACTTCTACGAGGCCTTATACTAATCGTTGCCATCCAAAGAAAAACACATAATGTAAAAAAGACTAAAGTAGGTTTTGGGACCTGTACCCAAGCGGGTACAATGGCACAATGCATGCTCATTTTTTTGTTAAATGAAACATTTTGAAACACTCCTTCTCAACGCAAAGTACTACGTCGCATTGCTCGCAAGTCCATCTTATTCGGTTATGACATTGGCGACAGCGTAGTTGTTTATCTATTCGCTTCGGAAAATGGTTTCCACTAGTAAATGCTACGTAGGAAACTACTGATCGCTTGCATGACGCTGAAGGCTATGTATAATTTCGCAATTAGTGACGAACAATTGCACGATGAAACTGCAATCAGTCTAAGTTGCTTCTGTAGACCATTTTATGCAACTTCCATGCATTGACCACTACAGAATTCATCATTACTTTAAAAAGTGGCCACCAGCACTTTTTGCCGCGAAATTTAATTCGGTAATTATTAATATTATTAATGGCTGGATCATGAAGGTCAACGAATCCCATCCCTTAATTGTACTCTGCGAGTATGCAACAAATCTAGAACTTTCCTAATCAACGTGCTCAGACCACCTACTAATATCCGTCAAAAGTGAGTTAAACTTGCAACAAACCAATACCGAAGTTCAGCGAAATTGTCTTCTTCTAAAACTAAGCTGGGAAGACGGAATCTTAGAAAGGTACAAAGCGAATCTTACTCTGGAAATCAATGACATAGAAAATAACGAACTTCTATCTGCTAGAGGTACGGAAATCCTCACGAACTGCATCTTCAACGCAGCTAAAGCCCTGCAAACAGAAACAAAAAGACCAGGAAGATAGCCCTGGTATGATCGGGAATGTGAAAAAGCCAGAAAAAAATCATTCGCCTACCTTCGTCTGCTAAGACTCATAGGCACCGACCACATAAAACGTATGTACCAGCAAGCAAACAGAAGCTTTAAAATCATATGCCAAAAAAAAAAAAAAACTCTCCATAAATAATTTGTCGCTAAAACTTGCGCACACCAAAGACAGCAGGTCCTTTTGGAAACTGGCTAAAGCATTGAACGGTACGTTATTTGCCCAAGGAATCAAGGTTGAAGCGACTACTCTGGCGGAATACTTCGAAAAATTTCTGAATCCACCAGTGGACCGGAATTAAATACAATGTGCACTACCGTATTTCGAAGTAAACTCCTTAGACTCCCCCATAACCCTACAAGAAGCTGAAAAAGTTATAGATAGGTGCCTCCTGAATAAGCCTCCATGGGAAGGTCGTATGACTTGTGAATTCTTCAAAAATGCAACTGACCACTTCCTGCAGAAGTTCACGGAAACATACAATTATATATTTACAACCGGTGAAGTTGCAGAAGCTTTCAAAAAAGTATAATTTTTCCGATTCTCATGAAAGCAGATCCAAATGATCCATCCAACTAAAGAGGGATTTCGTTTCTAAATGCTTTTACTAAAATTTTCACAGGAGCCATCTTGGAGCGCTAAGCAACAATACGCTTTCTTTGTAGACTTTAAGGCGACTTTTGACTCCATCGACAGAAGATCACTATTTCTTAAACTCAGCAACATAGGAGTCTCAACAAAAGTTCTAAAGGTTCTGCAACAATTTTTACGAAGGCAATACGGCGGCGGTGTGGGACGGGAATATCTTGTCAAATCGGTTCAAAACAAACTCTGGAGTAAAGCAAGGATGTCTTTTGAGTCCTCTTCTGTTTTCAATATTTTTGGATGATCTATAGTTGAATTTCTCCCGGGCGGGTTGTCTCTCTCCTGTAAAACTCCTGCTCTACGCCGACGACATCGTTATTCTCTCAGAAACACCAAGCATGCTCCAAATTATGATTAATAAGCTGCAACAGTATTGCCGTATGTGGAACCTGCAAGTTAATTCCAGCAAATCCAAATTCTCGATTTTTCGGTAATGGCTGGGGGCGCCAAGCAAGGAATGAAAAATGCACCTGGCAGAACGTGGAACTAGATGTAGTCAAGGAATACAAATACCTCGGAGTTCTGAACACCTGCTAGAGAAACTGAAAGAATCCAAACGTGCGATTAATTGCAACTGGAAAGGAATTCTGGGGAAAAGGAATGTTGCACCAAGTGTGAAGTACAAGATTTTCGAGGTGGTAATGAGGTCAATAATGTGCTATGCAGCACAAGTGTGGGGGGCTTGGCATTTTGAAGAGGTAGAAAAACTCCAAAGATATTTCCTTAAGAAACTGTTTAGGCTTCCTGAAAATATACCAACTTACATGTTACACCTGGAAACTGGACTACCAACGCTATATATCTTCACGCTTAGACTGCACTTACTCTATATCAGGAAAGTTTCTGCTCAACCAAGTCATCGTCTTCCTCACAAGGTTGCTATGTATCTTAAAAACCGAAACCATAATTTCTTTGCGGAATGGTCAAGGCTCAGCCAAGAACACAATGTGCCCTTGCACGAGCTAATCGGAAATGAAACAAACTGGGAGAGCACACTGAACGAAATGCTTAAAAAAATCCACTACTCAACACGGGAACGTTTGGAGACGCAAAGTCAATCAAGATCCACGTATAGAATACTACAGCATGAACTGGGGGAAAACAGCTACTTTAATGACCGGAACAGCGTAGAGTCCATCTCAACAATATTCAAAGCCAGAGGGGAACTTTTGCACCTGAACTATATGCCACACAGAAACAACGGAGGAGGCGAATGTACACTGTGCAATCTGGAAACGAAGGAGGATGTCCGGCATTTTATTGGAACGTGTCCCATATTAAATTCAATAAGGAGATCCTTTTGGGAAAAAAAAGCCCTATCATTAAATGAGATCACAAACATCCTAAAATGCGCACTGAATTATAGGCTACAAATCATAAATGAAGCTTTTTAGTACAAATTTATTAATTTCTTTCTCTCGGGTGACGACAAAAGCCAATGCTTATTTTTTGTTATTTTTGTTAAACTTGTAAATATTGTCACAGAATAAACAAAATATTACTTATTACTATTTCTACTCAGCGATAATTTTGGGCTGCTTTAAATTTACTTTTGCTTTTTCCTTCGAGCACCATTGGCTGACGGAATGCATCGGTTCGATACCTTCAAAGTTTGAGCCAACACTCACAGTGCTATTGTCATTCCATTTCACAAAAAGTATTTTATTGGCAGTATCGTATCTGTGATCATAGAATCTGTTTTGTTTTTTGAATTCTGCATTCGATTTCAGCTTACATTTTGTTGTTCTAGACTCGCGTACAGTCCCGATAGAAAACCTTTTTGTTTCAGCAAAACAAGCAGATCATGTGACGTAAAAAATTATAAAAAAATACAATGAGATCTGTGTTAGAAAGAGATCAAATATACGTTTACGACTGAAGTCGATACGAGAGACATCATCGAGTCAACAGAGAGGTTTGACGTAGAACATAAAGTTAAGATCCAAATAAACTCTAATGAAAATGACGAGCAACCTGCACCAAGAAACAGCTATCCATTATCCCAGACGGATGTTTATTCACCAGTGAGACAAAAGTTAATGCACTCAAGGAGTAAAAGATCACCAAAAAAGGTGTACCAGACTAGGTCCGTTACGACAAAATCAAGAGACGTGAAGGAGACCCCGATGATGAACCAAGAGAAAATGAGTCTGAGCTGGAGGATGAAGACCCTACAGATGCTGTTCAACACGAAATCCAGGCGATAGAGATGACTAACCTAGTTGATCTGCCGCTGAAAACAGCAATGACTAGCAACGAATCTGAAGAGTGGTTAGAAGCAATCGCTGAGGAAATAAAAGCGCTACTAAAGTATGATACGTGGACATTGGTAGAGAGATCCAAGGATAAAAAGGTCATCTCTTGCAGAATTGTTCTGCGAAACAAAATAAAACCAGATGGGAACTTGGAGTACAGAAAGGCGAGAGCCGTAGCACGAGGACTCACACAACGGGAAGGAATAGACTTTGCTGAAACGTTCGCGCCAGTAGCTCGTTTGGAATCCGTGAGGCTGTTGATGGCTTTGGCAGCGAGAATGAATCTTCAAGTTTTTCAACTGGACGTGGTATCTGCGTACTTGAACGGGGACCTGGATGAAGAGATCTTCATGGAGACACCAGAATACATCGAGGAGGCGCTTTTTGAAATAGTGCGAAAAGATGGTAAAAATAGTGAAGTGAGTGCCAAAGCGCGTGAAATGATTCGTGACCTACATGAAGGCAAAACAGTATGCCGTTTAAATAAAACGCTGTACGGCTTGAAACAGGCCGGTCGCCAGTAGAATAAAAAACTAGACAGAGTGCTTAAAAGTTTGAACTTAAAATCCGCTGTGAACGACGTGTGTTTTTATTTAAACACGAATGAAAGAGAGTGTACGTTTCTTGTCGTGTATGTTGACGATATATTGTTCGCGTCAAACAGTGATACAAGAATGAAAGAAATTCGCGCGGGACTGAGTAAAGCGTTCGAAATTAAGGACTTGGGTCTCGCGAGTTGTTGTCTTGGCATCGAGATAGAACAAAACGCCGGTAAAATTCGATTAAGTTAAACGCGCTATGTAAGAGACTTACTGAAAAAGTTCGGTATCGATGAGTCAAAACCCGTGAAAACACCTAGTGAGCCGCAATCAAATCTTCCAAGAGTAGTGCAGCGTACAGATTAGAACCAGAAGGAAAAGCAGTAAATCGATTAGCGCAATTTCATGTAAAATATGATGAAGAACATTGGGCAGCAGCTAAGCGTGTATTGCGATATTTACGAGGAACACACAATCAAGGTCTTGTATATAAACGGAATGAACTTGGCATACTTGGTTACTCAGACGCGGATCATGCAGCGGATGTAAGAGATAGGATCTCGTATACAGGATATTTGTTTGTATTGAGTGGTGCGGCGATTACCTGGAGATCTTGCAAACAGACGACCGTCACGATTTCAACAACAGAGGCCGGAGAAGGCTACTAGAGAAGCTATTTATCTACGAAACCTCATGCTTGAAATAAGAATGCCGGAAATTTAGAAACTTTTTCGTAGGGAATTTTACTTTCGGGAGTTTGCCATTGCCCGCCGAAAGGGTGATGACGATTTGAAAAATTGTTGGTGACCCAGCCTGGAATCGAACCCAGACTCTCTGCGTGATAGTCCAATGAGCTAACTATCACGCCATCGCCATCGCCAGACGGGACTGATATTCACCCGAAGAATTTTCCTCTTAAAGCAGCTAAGAGAACCCTCATCCTTTTGGGGTCATTGGAAGCCACAGAATGGGTCCATCCTGCTCTTTCAACGAATTTTCATACACTCAATCTAACTACTATCCAACTGAGTGGCTATAGTGTGCGAGGTCCCTATTCTTCTGGTTCACAATTGCTGTTCCTTATTCCACCAAATAACTCTGGTAATTTATTTTGCAAAAATTTAAAGTAGAGATTCGAGTTAAGTTTTGGAGGAAGCCGAGAGAGAACGATCAGCTCATTACCCAATATGGCTGCCCACCCATTTAAGCTACTGAAAGCTTTGACTTTCATAGAGAGGGATGCTATTGGCAGAAATAGAAATAGAATTACATTATCTGCATTACATATCATGTAGAAGAATGTAATGCAGGTTGCAGGAGTATCCGTAGTGGCTTGATTGTGGATTGTAAATGAAGGTCCTCGTGTTGTATCTCCTGTACTGGTATAGATACTGGTATACTAAGATGTAGATGTAGATATCTTCGTAGCTGCGACCGCTAACTGCTAAGGCAGGGTATGAGTTTCTTTTCAATTTCAGGGCTATTCCCGTCTCCTTCGACTTAGAAAATATTCTATGAAATGTCTTGCCCCACCCTATCCTGGGTTCGTTTCAGATATTCATTAGTTTGAAACCACAAATAATTTATGTAAATAATTTCGAATGTAAGTTGGCGCATAGGTAAAAAGTGCAGTAGCAGCACCCTCCACATCAGCGCGGAGTATTTGCAGTCTGGTGAGAACGAAGGCAGGACGCTCACACAGCTAGTGCTTCATGGTTTTATCATAACGATCCCAACTGCGCCCCAGAATGCTTAGCGTAAGCTTTGTACCCTGTCACGCCGCTGGTCATGCATTCGATTTAGCTTGGAATTTATAGAAGGGCATCAGCAAGTTGGCTGTCGCTACGGATATAGAAGCCAACCATGTTACGAGTAAACTTGAACTTTTAAAATATTAGACCTATAGCGCCTGGGAAGTTTTCGACTGGACATGCTCAGAAAAAATTGCGTGTTATCCAAGATCACGCCTAAACACTTAAGGGACTATCTTCAACAAATCTGTCAAGCTGCTTGGTTATGCAGACCACATGGAGATAATCAAGCACTACCAGCCCTTCAGAGTTTTTAACGACTATCGAGTGACAGGTCAAACGAGTTGATCTTGAAATAAATAAGGACAAACCAAGTACAATGTAGCGCAAAATTAATCATCCTGTCGGAAGATGTTATAATTTTTGCAAATAGCGTTTTACATTAATCATATTTGACATTTGTGAACTAGACAGCTGCAGTATACAAACAGACAAGCAATGGAGCGCTATACTCCGCAAGAGCGTGGAATAATAGAGTCGATTTTTTGACCAATAGTCCGTCGGTGGTCAACGGAAGCCTGTAGAGATGAACAAGGGAACATGGTAGTAGAATCGCAGTCGATGCTGAGGATTTGGAAAGATCATTTCTGCAGACTGTATAGCGGCGATGACGAACCAAATACCGCTGTCAGACAGAATCAGCCGAATCAACCTTTCAACCTGGACGATGATGTACAACAATTCCGTCCACCCGACCTGGAGGAAGTGAAGATAGTTATATCTAAGCTTAAGTCCAACAAAGCGGACGGCCTGACTGCCGAGCTCTTGAAAGTGGCAGCCGATGACTTGGTAAGGAGCATACACCAACTCATCTCTAAAATATGGTCGGACGAAAGTATGCCCGATGAATGGAACTTCAGCATTGTTTGTCCGATTCTCAAGAAAGGAGGCTCTCTGAACTGCGCCAACTACAGAGGCATCAGTCGCTTTAACATCGCATACAAGATCTTATCTGCCGTATTGTGTGAACGCCTGAAGCCGTTCGTCAACAACCTGATAGGTCCATATCAGTGTGGCTTCAGGCCAGGAAAGTCCACCATCGACTAAATACTCACACTACGGCAGATCTTGGAGAAGACCCATGAGCTTCAAATCGATACTCACCAGCTATTCATCGATTTTAAGGCAGCGTATGACAGCATCTGCTAAACTCGACCATTCAGATAATTCAGATAACGACACCAGCGCTGAAATCAAACGAAGAATAACTCTTGCGTAGCAAAGCCATCTCTCAGACAACAAAAGTCACCCTTTCTAAGACCTTAATAATCCCGGTCCTGCTCTATGGAGCAAAGACATGGACATTATCAAAAATGGATGAGGGTGTTCTTGATTGCTTCGAGAAAAAAATTCTTCGGGCGATCTTTGGTCCCGTCTGGTAGAGGAAGGCCAAGACTCAGGTCGCGGACCCAAGTGGAAGGGGACCTCAGCCAACTTAGCGTGCGAAACTGGAGGCAGCTAGCCAGGGATCCGCCTGGCTGGAGAAGCTTGTTGACTGAGGCCCAGATCCACCCCGGACTGTAGCGCCACTTAAAGTACATAAGTAACTCGGTCGGTGGTGTTAGCGCAGCGTGAATTTCGACGTCGATTTCCTAATCGTGTTGCGCCAACTAGGCAAATATTGCGGTGCTTAGCTACTAGACCCGAACAGACTGGAACCACAGGAGATCATACAGGGCGTTCCCGCCGCCAGACTGGTCGTTGGGCCGAGAATATCGCGGCTATGGCTGTGGCTGTGGCTGCCGATGTCGCTGAAAACGATGAAAAACTAAAACTAATTTTAGTGAAACACTTACACATGTTCCCGTACAAAGTGCAAACAGTGCATCAGTTAATGCCTCCTGACCGTCAGTCGCGTGTGAATAACTGTCAAGCCATCCTCAATCTCAACAACGAAGAGGACGATTTTGTATCGAAAATCATCATGAGCGACGAGGCGCATTTCCACTTAAGCGCCTACATCAATAAGCAAAATCTTCATTTCTGGGGCATTGAAAATCCGCGTGTGCTGCACGAAGGGCCATTACATCCACTCAAAGCTACTGTGTGGTGCGGCCGTCACGCGGAAGGAGTGATTGGTCCGTATTTTTTTGGGGTCGCCATCGGCAATACGGTCACTGTTACTGGCGAACACTACAGGGCCATGATAAACGACTTCTTACTACCGGAATTTGATCACTGAGGCTTGGGGAATATGTGGTTTCAACAAGACGGTGCAACTGCACTTATAGCACGGGCCACAATGGATATTGTAAAGGAAGTGTTTCCTGGTCGCGTAATCTCCCGTTTTGGCGATATGGCATTGCCAGCATCCCAGACTTCTTTCTCTGGGGCTACTTGAAGTCGTGACTTTAGCCTCAGACAATTGCAGCCCTTAAGGAGGATATTTGACAGGAATGCGAACAGTTATCACCGGAAATCTTTTAGTAAAAAAGTAATTAAAAAACAAAATTGGATGATCAATTTTGCGCCACCTTCTATATGTTGCATTTGTTGTCAACAAATGAAGAAACATCTCTGAGGACAAAACACCACTCCCTACAATAAGTAGTGTTTGAAGTTTGAAGTGGTTAAGGAGTATACCTAAGTCAAAGTTTGAATATCAGTTCCACGAATGATACCCTTGTAGAGGTTAAGTGAAGACTTACTTAAGGAAGCCGTTGTTATTTTCCGTTGGCGAAACAAATAGGCCTAAAACTCCTACCCCTGTATATAAAAGGCATGCTCTTGAAAATATTACTTCTGCCAGTTATGCTACATGGTGCTAATAGATAAGCACGAAAGCAGAGCAGATACTGAACATTTTCAAAAGAAACGTTTGTGAGCAACCGTCATTTGGGATAGTAGTCCAGAAGGACAAAATACATCGACAACACGGCCTCAGGAACATCGAGTGAATAGACACTAATGTCTCAGCGAAGAGGATCCTCGACCGAACCTCCTGTGAAAAGCATTCCCAGCATCAAAAAGCGTGCCGTGTTTCAGTCAAAGACTCCTTACGGAGCGGTAGTTCGTTAAATAAGCAAGTAAGTATGTTAATATGGTTTCTTAAGCATAGCCTTTTCCAAGACAAAAAATTGTGTCCACTTCTTTAGTAGGGCTTATCCGATTTCATAAGCAGCGACATTTTCGTTGAGATGTATTTCTGCTTCAGGGCGTCAACAAGCTGACATTAAACCAACAAAAACCAATCTGCAGCTTCCTTACACTGAATATCAAAAGAAAAAAATAAATCATTTGGCTTCTACCGACTAAGTTCTGTTTCTACTTTCTCGAATAACATTGTCACTATCATCGAAACTAGGACGTCAAACGAGTACCAAAGCCCTATTAAAACTCATTCACCACGAAGCCTTTTCAAAGCATCAATGAAAAACGTTAAGAATGTCCTCTTATCTGTATTTAAAGTAAAAGCAAAACTTCTCCAACTCATAAGGATTTAAAAACAGTCCCCACCCGCAATGACATTAATTAAAAATGAAACAAAGACACATAAACATTCATCTCTTCTTAATAGTTTTATTCACCATAAAATGTCCTTAATTCAAGATGGTGTATCAAAATTTTTCCTTTAAGCTGACAGAAAAGTTTCCACCTCCTTCTCCAACTTTTGACGCAGTGGATCCCAGGTGCGGTTGTCGGTGTGAGCTTGGCATTGCAATGCTCTGTGTAAAAAGCATGTCATTGCGAGGAGAAAGAACGATTCCTTGGAATATCCTTGATGAAGTTAATTACCTTCCATTTGGGACTACATAAGGACGTAATATTTTAATTTACAATTTTTCTTGGTAGGGTATACCCACTAAACCTCGCCTTGTAGGCGCGATTTGACGCAATCTGCTTTTAGGAATAAGCTCATGTCGAGATGTTGACTGTTGGATGTTGGATGTTGGATGTAGGCGATGTCCTTAAGAAATGATGAAGAAAAAACAAACTTAGAGGAAACACACTAATTCGTGGAACAAAAACATAAACAAACAAAAGAAAAATAAAAAATAAAAAATAAAGAACGCGAACGTTTCTAATTATGGAAGCGAACGACTATATCATTATGCTTGGCTTCGCTTCGGTGTTATTATTATTTTTACAGCTTATTATGTACTCGAGTAGTACTACGCTAATGCTAGTACGATTACTTTAGAAGAAACAGGATGACAGACCCTGTTAAATTGGTACTGGTTCCTGGCTCTGGCATTGACACAGAAGAGTCCTAGAGGAGAAAACCCATTTGCATTTACATAAAATCTCGCTCTTGCTGCTCAACTGTGGGAGAAAGTACGAGCAAGTTGTAGAAAGTATAAGTGACTTTCATAATTCCCCAATGAGATACACATCCATACATATTTGCATACATTTCTACATCAACTGAATATTCATAATTATTTAAGAAGATGGAACGGGAATTGGTGATGTGTTTCCTGCCGACACGCAAAGGGATGTGTAGTTTCTTTCTATCATTTCAAGAACTTCACTTCTTGAGATGGATAAATTATCTTTTCAATTCCGACCTTGATAATGGAAATACCAAATTAAATGCGTTCCGAATAAAAATGCTACTATGTGAAGTACTAAAGTGAGTTTGATGCCGAAAATACTTGTATGTACGTAGTATACATACATATGTGCATACATTACCAACATGCTTATGTACTTTACCACTTGTCTGCGTCAATGTAAGTAGAACATAGCATTTGCCGGCAATAAGGTCCTTCAATTTTTTAATGACAAATGACAAACGACTAAAAAGCCATTACAAAAGCAATGTCGCTTGGCGCAAACATTTTGCGAATTAAATGCAGTCTTCAGTGTTAATTTCTGGCAACGGACGGAGGTACTTAGCACTGTACCCTGGAACTGCATTAGCGGTGCTTCTATCGATCGGGTTCTTAAAAACCCTCAGACAGAAACCAAAAAAGTCGTCTCTCAGTATAAAAGACACCCAGCCCGAGGGATATCTCTTATCGCTGGGCTTATACTCAAACCTCTATAAGGACTGTATTTCACCCTACTGGCAACTCAGCAAAGAATCAGAGATATGCCACCGCAGCTTGGCTGCGTATAAACCATATCCGCATGTGAGGAGATGCAAGCCCGTACACCGCTTGCTTCCTGGGTATAGGCGCCTACACTCCTTTATGGATCTCCGAAACTTAACATCGTGGAAATTATAACTTTGGACGTGATTATCAGTCTCAGCTGGTTCGTTTACATGTGTCGTTACCGCAAGGCAATAGCCCCATTTAGATGATGTTTTTACTGCCATGCGGTGTAGATATACATTAAACTGTGTTTCCAACTGGGTAAGACAATTATCCACCTTACCTTGACATTGCTTCAGCCGCTGGCTCAGCATCTGCCCACAACTTCGTCATCCCATTTGAGCTGTCAGCATTAACAGACACGTAACGTCCCAGTAATACGACGGGAACAGATTTTGCGATCATCATGATGTCTGCTGCGGAAACCATGCCGTAAGCCTACGCGATCCGAAAAGACTCGATGTGTTGTACTAAGGTAAATCGCTTGCACTGTGCCTGCCAGCACGGTGGCCTTATCAGCCGTCTTCCCATGTGCTCCTCAAAGGTAAGTCGCTCGTCAACCCACATTCCGAAATAACGTAGTGTTGGGCGCGGACTCCGCCTTGCCATCGTTGCCTGGTGTGGACAACGTTTCCAGTCACCAGCCAGTTTGTCGCTCTAGCGACAGTCCAACGTATCCTGCGCTCGACCTCCTCATGAGATCTCGCCGTCACGACAATGTCGACGTCATCCGTAAAGTAGCTCAGCCTGGCTCCAGGAGGCTTTTCTAGGCGGTGGAGCTCATCGTACACGAGCTTCCAGAAATCGGGGCCCAATGCTGAAGAATTTTCCTCTCAGAGCAGAGCACCTTTAGTAATTTTTTATGAAGTTCATATCTCTGCGCCATAGAGCAAGACTGAGATGATTTAGGTCTTAGAGATGGTCACTTTCGTGCCTTCTAAGCCCAAAGAAGCAGCGACTGGCAAGTGTTATTCTTCGTTAGAAGGATTGGTGTCGTTGTCTAAATTCATAGCGGAGCCTAGGTAGACAAAGCCCTTAACTACCTCAAAGTTACATATATCTGTTGAAGGTAACCTATCAGGTTGTTGATGAACGGCTTCAGGAGTTCACACAATATGGCAGATAAGATCTTGTAAGCAATGTTAAGAAGACTGATGCTTCTGTAGTTGGCGTAGTTCAGAGGGTCTTCTTTCTTGAGGATCGGACAAATAATGCTGAGGTTCCATTCATCGGACATACTTTCGTCCAACCATATTTTACAGATGAGTTGGTGTATGCTCGTTACTAAGTCATCGCCTGCCGCTCCAGCGGCTTTGTCGGACTGCAGCTAAGATATTTCTTTCTTCACTTCACTCAGATCAAGTGGAGCGAATTTTTGGGGTACATCGTCCAAGTTGAAACGTTATATAGTCTACAGAAATGCTATATCCAAATTTTTACCTTCGTTTGCGACTCTACTAGGAAGTTTCTTTGTTTGTTTCTTCAGGTTTCGGTTCGGAGTTTGTGTCCATGGAAGCCGGCGTTTGTTTCTCCTCCTCTTCACAGCTCTAATCCTTCTATCAGAAGATAGAAGATAGATAGATTTCGGATAACTTTTTGGCGGTTTTGCGTGTTGGATAGTTGGCAGTGGACCTCTTGGGAGATTAAGAGAGACTCGATCGGAATGGGTTGAGGGATCTCTTGCGATTTTAGCCGTCTGAAGTCGAAATTCCTTGCTTGTCTTGGCGCTGTTCGGGATACCCGCAACCGGCTACAACAAGGTAATGGCCCGAGTCGATGTTGGTTCCTCGCAATGTTCGGATATCTATAATAATATCTTTCTTCCCTGTGGGGGCATGGGCGCATATAAGGCTATTGTTGGCAAATTAAGCCTTTATATTGATTCCTACGAGGCGCTCGTTAACATGATGGAAACTAACAACTTCTTGCAAAAATCTGCCAGCAATAGATCCACATCCAAATAGGCGCAAACTTTGTCGTCGATAATAACTGCCGTGGTAGATGACGCAGTTTTTCATCCTCATTTTATCCGGTCCGTCCCACTGCATCTCGTAGATGATGGTAATATCTGCTTTGCAGGAATTTAGGGCCTTCACTTGTTGTTCGGCTGCACGTGGCCTATTAAGGAGCCTAACATACCACGTACATATCAGAAGTCATTTGTCAACAATAGGCTTGGCCGGGCGGTTACCTCGGTGGCACAACCCCCAACCTGAAGGGCTAGTTCCATCTTTGATACCGCTAGGAGTCGGTTAGATCGAAGCCAGGAGTCCGTTCGGGAATGTAAGGACTGCAATTCGTCCATTAAGGTCTTATCCGCAGCGACCAAGAAGATGGTCCTCACCGGCCTGGGTTAAAAATATACCCGAGTTGCCCGGATAAGGTCTCATTTGTTCTGGGATTTTACTTGACCTTTGATTCCATCTGGGTCAGTGCATCTAATGTCCTGGTTATAGTGATTCTGTTTTTATCTGCTGCTCCGTACTCACGCTTATAAGTTTAGCATGACGAGTTCAGATGGACATCGACCAGTACCTGATGGTTACCACTTAGAGGGAAAAAACACAATTGATGTAAAGAAACAGTTACAACACTGAATATTAGCCGGTTACACCTGTCAGTGATATTGCATCTACGAAATAAAACGTTTTGCGACCAAAGTCATCAAAACGGTGAGTAACGTCCTCAAATGGGTGATGATGACGGTTAGTATATGGCAAAAGAACTCTATAAGTTTGGCGTACAGAACTGTAATTTAGAAACAATTTTTTTAAAGTTTAGTAACGTTGTTGAAGCGTGCATGTTATAACTATAAAATTCAAAAGAGTGCTGAATAAAAACGGCACTGACAGTTTGCAATCTGACAATTGGTTTGACACAAATAAATGTATGAAGTTAGTAGTGGGTCAGAAACACCCTCTAGCAAATGGTATCCACAATTCTGGATACAATCTTCTGTTGGTAAAAAAAACAATTCTATCACTCCCAGGCAACAGAAGATAGCACATTAGTAATGCTTAAGGTGCACTTACAATAAACATATCAACAAAATTTTATGTCTGTATTTAAATGGGCTTACCGTTGTCTTTCACAGGTACTCGTAGATTTAACTACTCCCAACACATACTTAAAGAAATCTTCTTTCAATCAAGTCAACCATAATTGTGCTTCACCTTCTACAAATAACTTATTTCAACCACCTCATCTACTTTAATGTAGAAATTAAGTTCAATTTTTATGGCTATAGCTTTGACTTTATCATACTCCGGCTCAATCCCACTACGCCGCCGTTAGCTTTTGCTATCACGACATTGCATAAGATACGCACTAAAGAATTCCATAAATATTTATTTTGCTTATCCTTGAAATGACATGTTCTCTGCTTTGTTTAGATTTTTTTCCATGCTTCCAACTTCTCTCTCTCCAGACTTAATCCAATAAGAATGTCTGTCCTTTTACGCAAGGATTCATCATTTATAGTAGGTACTCGCGCCTTAAATCCACCACATAATGTTCCGTGCCTTATACCGCTAAGGAAAACAAAAAAAAAACAAAAAAAATAATAAGAAGGAAAAGAAAACCATTTCCCGCTCATATCCTTTTCACATTGTTTAGGGTCTTTGATTCGTTGTGCATTCCTTTGGGAATTGACAATATGCGATGGTGTCGGTCTTGGCCCTTCTGTCACCCGCTTTGCCTTTAGCTCCATCTTTATGCAAGAAAAAGAAGCAGAAAATGTATACATGAATACATAATATGGCGTGGCATGTTTAATTTCACACCACGGTGACTGTTGCGGCATTATGCACGATCACGTTGCGCGATGTGCGGTTAAGGCGAGTACGAGACGACAAAATAATCACAATAGCTGATGCACGAGGTGGTGGTGTAGGATAGGTAGGATCCTAGGTAGAAGCATCCTTTAACCTTTTTTTTCCAGGTTTTTCTTTTCAAACAGATTCTTTTTCCGTCGTCGTCATCGTCGTTGTAGTTTAGGGGCTTTTCCGGTTCCTTGTCATTGTACTGTGTGCCATGGGAATCGTATCTTTCTGAATGAAGAGAGTGGATTTCACAGAGCCATCTTTTCAATATTGCACAGAATTACGCGCGAAGAGGCACAAGCAAAAGGGTGCAAAAGACGTAACCGCAACGCAAAGCTACACCCAGGATACGAAAAACCGTATTTTATGGACGACAAAATATGGCAGCAGCTCTGTTGGCTTGGAAAATTCTTTAAACGTGATTTTTCCATCGTTTTGTTAATTTTTCCTTGCATTTACCTACTGAGCTTTGCTACAGCCGTCATTCATTGTCGCCATCACCATCATCGTCATCATACTCGTACTCGAAAGAGAATCTCCTTCGACACTGTGATACAAATTTTTAATGCTTTATGCCAGGATGTACCACAAAATAATATTCGTTGCTAGTTGAAGGAAGTTTCCGTTCTTACCTATATATTATGCCTCTGTTCCCCTTTCCCTTTCATCTTAAGGAGGGAGGATTTATGCTATTTGCGGAATGGATGTTGCTTGAGTGGAATACCGGAATTTAGCTGGCGTTAAATGCAGCAGAGAATGAGATATTTATTTTCAATTTTTCTTTCCACAAAAGAACCTCACAAAAAACTGATTTTCAATGCACACCGTTTCAGAAGCGATTAAGAAGGGAAAGTTGAAACTTCACCTAGAATCGGAGGTGCGAATCAGAGATTTCCTAAGAAAAGAAAGTGCAAATGGTTTGTATTCATTTAAGAAGAAAATCGATTATTGTAACTGGATGCTCTTCAACAAACTTTAAGTCTCAACAGATACCGTCTAAGTCAAATAGCCGTCTTAAACTTAACTTTGAGCATAGAACTATATCAGTAAGGTATTCGAAAATATAGCTCCGCAGTAGACAGTTTATAGTGAAGAATGGCGATTAGCTGTCTGCTGAAATATTTGATATTAAAAATGGTCTGCATAAACAAAAGTGATCTGATGGGTTCACTTTACCGCGCCATAGTGCACGCAGACGATTTGGTCGCGCACAGATTAGGTCCAAAAATTGAGGTCGTTAATAGTTGAAGACCAATCTTCAACAGTCGGAAACCATTCTTTTTAGGGCACCTTTGTCTGGGGCCTTGGCGGCCACTTGAATTAAATTACGAAAGTTCGATCGTTTGATAAAAAGGACATCTACTGGGTTGTCGAAATGTAGTCAGATACCTTGGGATCTGGCTGGATCAATATCTATATTTCAAAAAACATGTAGAGGTAGCGCAGACCAGAGCTGAGAGTGCCTTTGCTCTTACAAAGAAGCTGTTTTATAGCAGACAATTCGATACGAGGGTGAACGTTATCTGCTATATAGCCCTTATCAGGCCTATGCTTGTGTTTGGATGTCCTGTGTGGTTCAACATAAGAGAAAGCTTAATGGAAAAGATTCGGGTGTTTGAGAGGGCTTGGCTAAGGGTTTTCCTTCGCCTGTAGAGTTCACCAGAGTTGGAATTTGTAAAATTGTATCCTAATGAAGTCGATGGAAATAACCTCGCCGAAATACATAAAATAATGCAGATGGTCGCTTACTAACAATGAAAAGGAAATTTATGACCGCTGGGTTGAATATTGCAAGGAGTTGCTTAACAAACAGTTTCCACGTGATATCGTGCCGACAGCTGGTCTATTCGAGGAGGAAGTTTCGGACTTTTCAATCGAAGAAATAAGTATAGCAATTGGAAAAATGAAGCGGAGGAAACCAGAGCGGAGGCGGGACCAGACAGCATCCCATCAGAGTTTTGGTCGAAGATGGAGGGAATCGGCAGCGAATGGCTATCGAAACTTTTAAATAAATTAAAATGTGGACAACCTATGCCGAATCAATGGAGAAGTAGCTTCTTGGTTCCATTATACAAAGGAAAAGGCGACACTCGAGAATGCAACAACTACCGTTCAATCAAGCTTATGTCACACACAATGAAAATCGTCGAAAGAGTCTTAAACGAACGTCTTCGGCAAATAATAAAGCTCGATAATAGCCAGTGTGGATTTGTTGAAGGAAGATCGACGGTGGACGCTATCCAAAGCCTACGAATAATAATGGAAAAGCACCGAGATTAGTCTAAGGACTTACACATGGTATTTATCGACCTCAAGAAAGCATTCGATCGAGTGCCTAGAGATCTGATATGGGCTGCTCTGAGGTCTCAAAACGTACCGGAAACGTATGCTAGAATAATACAAGACATGTACGGAAACGTGAAAACTGCGGGTAAAAGCTCTGCTGGACTAACGAGAGAATTTCCAGTTAATGTCGGAGTGCATCAAGGAAGCGTACTTAGCCCTTTCCTCTTTATCGTAGTATTCGACTATCTTTTGAAAGATTGCATGCGCGAAGTGATTGTAACGCCAATTATCTTCGCTGACGACGCAGTTATTCTTAGCGATAACGCCGAAGATTTACAGAACGCCTTAGATTCATGGAAAAATGCGCTAGAGAGAATCGGGTTTAAAATAGGTCGTTCAAAGACGGAGCATTTGCACATCCTTTGCGACCTGTTCCGGATATAATGCTAGATGGAATAGTTCTTCCGAAAAGCACTATCTTTAAGTACTTAGGATCAATCGTTAACATGAAAGCGAAATGTGACGACGACGTAAACAACAGAGTGAGTGTGGGATGGATGAAATGGCGGGAAAATTCGGGAATCTTTTGCGACCGAAAATTTCCACTTAAATGAAAGGGGAAACTCTATACCACGGTTGTTAGACCAGCTCTTATCTACGGTTCACAGTGCTGGACAATGTACGAAGCGTTTAAAAACAAAATAACGGCAGCGGAAATGAGAATGTTAAGGATGTCTAGTGGAGTCACAAAACGCGATTGCATTAGATCTACGTGTATAAGAGGAAGTCTACATATAAAGAATTCGGTAACCGAACAGCTTAAGGCGAATAGAATAAGTTGGTATTGCCACGTTCAAAAAAGATCTGCGGAAAATTCGGTTAAAAAGGCACTATCAACTACGGTCACTCCAACTGTAAGAAAACGAGGTCGGAAAAAGAATTCCTGGATTTCTCAGATGGCACATGGGCAACAACGCCTGGGGCTAACCACTGAAGCGATCCAGGACCGAGCATTATGTAGACGCGTTTTGCGGTCTGCGAAATTAGCCAACCCCATAAGCGGAGCAGCAGCGATGCTGTAAAAATAGGAAACACGTTACGCATAAGTTCGTATAACGAGGAACGGGTTAATAAAAGGATAAGAAGAAGAAGAAGAATGAAGTCTTATATTATACAATAAGGCGAACCTAATAAGAGTGAACAATTTCGTCATTAAGTTAAGTCGAAGGCACACCGCCAGAGCCACAACCTCGAGTAACAACCTGATCTCCGTGGCTTTCTATCCTAGAGGCGTTCCTCTATTTTGATAAAATAAAATGGGTACGTTAAGAGAATTTTTAAGATAGTTTGTAAGTTTTACCTAAATCTTAAAAGTGAAATCCTTAACATGGGGCCAGTAAGTTATTATAGGGTAAGCAGATTAGAGCGATAGGGGGAAGAAAAATCAAATAAGACTACAACGGTGTGAGACATAACTTGATTTTGGATTTATTTAGAAGCACATCATTCAAATGGCCGCCTCGGCTTCGCTGGCAGTGCTTCAAGCGGTCGGTCTAATCCTGGTGACTCGGGCTAATACGTGCTACATTATTCCGGTGATAGCGTGGCGAATGTTGGCCAAATGGTGTGTTTGTTAACTTAGACTAAGGATTTGACGAAGCCCCAGAGAAAATAATCGAGTGGTGTCGTCAAATTTCTCTTTCACAACTTCGATTTATATTTTATTTGACTCTCATTGATTTTTTAGTGTGAGAAGGAATCCTCCAGGGACTACTAAAGTTCGTTCATGATTCTTCGACTTCAGCTCAAACTTTCAACTTGATTTCATTTTGACGACAGAGTTAAATGTGACCGTAATCACCCAATAACTAGACACACTTCGAGCAGGCTCCTCAGTGTGCATACACTCCATAAGTTCTAGCCTTCGATGTCGAAAGTTAAGTGAATTTATCCATATAGTTATGTTATTGCATGAAGATTTGGCTATCAAAAAGATTTCATCGCATTGGATACCGCGTATTTTGACAATCACTCAAAACAAGGCTGATGTCAATTGGCCCAAAAAATTATTGATGAAATTCGATCACCATGCTTTCAAATTTGTCTATATTAGTCCGAAAGTACACAGCACTGGACGTTATAGTTCTATCAACACGAACTAAGTCCGCCTGAAGAAGCGGTTGATGTTACTAAATTGCATTGTTTTGGATTTATCTTATTCAAACTCGAAAAAGTGATTCGAAAATTGGATCAAACTAATGCAAAAGTGTATTGATCTTCATGGGGAGTATTTAAGAAAAGATAAAGTAATTTTCAATGATGAATTTCGTTTGATGTTGATGAAACCCAAGTTAAACGGTAACTTAATTGAACCAACTCACTAGCAGTTAGAGGCTTTAATTAAAAACTTTGGCAACATGCGTCGAACTAGTCACATTAACCAGGTATATGAGATCGGAATTCGCCCATAAATGACATTAAAATCTAATGTATTGTAGTTGTCATCAAACTGCGTCATTTCCATCATTCCCTTGTTGACATCTGACAAGGATTTTTATCCAACAACATACTATGTAATAGCGTTTAACATATCGTATTTTCTGCCCGCAAGCTTCGATTTGCGAACAGCATTGATTTTCTATTACCATTTAAAGAAAACTGCTGCAGAATCGCATCGAATACGAATCTTATGTAAAGCATGCTTAAATAGTTCAAAAGTGGCGATTTTGAAGTAAGAAATGAAGAACGTTGAAGATTACAAAAAAAATTGAAGATGGCGAATTGCAAGCATTGTTGAATGAGGTTGAAGCCATCTCCATACGTTTGGAAGCTATATGAAAGATCAAACTGAATTATAGACAGCAAGGAAATCAAAGAATCCATTGCTGCTCGCCAAGTACAAAAGGAAGTAATTTTTCCATCAAATAGCGACTGGTGATAAAAGGTGGATATTTTTTGAGTCATGTATAACTCTAGCGACAAGATCAGAAGGGTGTAATCTATTATGACCTGATAAAACCTGTAAAAACATTAGTATTAATTGCTACCGACAACAAATACTCAATTTGAACTAAACTTTGCGTGTGAAATGATATTTTGGTCAAAAATGTAACACAAAACGTGATTTTGCTTCATGATAATGCACCATCACATACAGCAAAACTGGTCAAGGAAACGATTGAGACGCTGAGTTGGGAAATACTTTCACATGAGGCTTACTCACCCCCTTTTGCTCCGTCCAATTACTTATTATTTGTACCGATAGAACCCGCACTTGCTGAGCAGCGCTTCACTTTTCACGAAAATGTTGAAAGATGGCTCGATGGCTGGTTTGCCTTAGAAATGCAACAAATTCTCAGATAGGTGGGAAACACGTCCAGTTAACGATAGACAATAATTTGAATAAAAAATGTATTTTCTATATACGTCCCTCGTTACTGCGGTTACGTAGTGAAACAATCGAATAGAGACATTGTTTTGTACAATATATATAGGTTAGTTCACTCGATCACTGTCGATATGGCATTGCCACTCAATTGCCTCATTCGCTCAGGAAAAAAACTTAAAACTTCTCGACAGGGTGAGATTTCACACTTTCTCAAAGAATTTATCGGTGAAAGCTATTCCCATTCCGATATCGTTATAATTGGCATCTTTAAAGGAGTCTCCCCTCTGTGGGTCAATCTTACGTACAAATGTATAAACGACGAATATTGGCGCATAAGTCGAACAGATCGTCGCCTTATGCTAGAACAGCATGGCTAGCTGCAGCAGCCTTATTGTTGATGCAATTGTGGTGGCTTATTTCTACTTTGAGATGGCCATACACGCGAAATTGTTGGCCTTCATTATCTATGATTAGTGAGATATTGCGCCTGATACCGAAAAATTTAACAATTTCCTTTTTTTTTTGTGGGAGTACCTTAAGTCGAAGGTTTAAGGCAGTAACACCCGAAAAATTAAGGCGCTACTAGAAAATGTCCGCCATGAAGTTTCTGCTATTGAACCAACGCTTTGCTCTCTGATGTCCGACTACAAGAGTGCGTTGGAAGGAATGGATGGCATCTAGACGATATTTTTTTTTTAAACACAAATTCGTCAACGAGGTTGTTATTTCAAAAATTAAGATTCTGATGGTCCGATCGTCCTATGCGCTTATAGATACTGATGTTCTAAGTCCGCATCTCGTCTTTAGTTACATTCTTTACGGCTGAAGAGCCGTTCGGTCTAGTAGCAAGCGTAATTGTATGTATTATCTGATTTTCGACTACGTTAGTTAGCATAGCAAGTCCCATCTAAGGTATCGGTTCTTTGGATACCATACTAAACAACGACCTTAGCCTCGATACGTTTCCGTCCAATACCTACTTATTGACTAAATCATCAAAATGAAGCCAGAAATTTGAAGTCGATTTTGACCCCACTGCACTATGTCTCCCTTCTACGTCGGAGTTGAATTTTGTCAGGCATTTTCGAAATCCTCTATAAGAAGCACAGACATATCCTAGGAGCACCTGACCAGATGTTGGCATGGTACTACAATTTTGGACAAATAAATGCCCAAAATATTGAGGGCAGATCAGATAGAAGACTTATTTCTTAAGCGACACTTGATTCTTTCTTGCAACACATAACTCTGAGCCACTTCCTTGTCGGATTTTCATAAAAGAATGTCAGCTTAAAGCTTAAGCCATCTTCACAGATAATTCTTATCAATTTACATACTCAGCCATATGCGTAGAATAAAATACCAAGATTAGTAAGTAGACTTAAGCGAAGACTGGAAAAACCTCTCAAAACTGATGTCCTCATCATTTTACAAAAGCTTCAAAGAGACACATCTTTACAGTCGTATTTGTATTTCTAAGCTTCATTCTACTTTATCACGTTCATCCGTTAACAGGTATTTGCTGTTAAAATGGATTTACATTATGAAACCCAATATCCATATCCAGTGTATCCATAATACACCTTTAAGACCACTGTTCTGTAAAAGAACGAATGTCTCCAGCTTAATTGACGCTTATTACCTTAGCATCAATGTACCCTAACGTTGCTGCTTTCTTCTCTAATGCTCTAACATAAAACCTACCCTCAATCCCCTCCATACGGAGTCTTTTAATTTCCGTTGAATATACCACACTCAACCACATCCTTTCATGAAAATTTTCGCATGAAAAATCAAGCATTACACGCGTCTCCTTGGTCCTGAACCATCATCATCGTTACACGTAACCCATTCCGATACTTTTGCGTAGTCTTACTCATACTCATTCTAAAATAAGGAACGCGAGTACAGTACCCTTACTCCAAGTCGTACTCGTATTTCGCGGTAATTCTGACGGCGATTTTTTTTTTCCTTCATCGTCCTGCCCACTTTCCTCCACCACGTCATTTCTATGCTTATTCATTTGATATTATCATTCTAATATGGGGGTGGGATATATAAATACATACTCATACATACACGCGGTTATAGGTTCCACATCAAATGTCACCCTTTTGGAAGGGGACCGCGGCATCAAGCTATAGCGCACCACGAAGAAAATTATTCTAAACAAAAAAAAAAAAAAAAAAACACGAAAAGAAAGTGCCGACCCAAGGACCGGCGGAGAAGAAAAGCAAAGGAGGAGGAAAGAAATTGTGAAAATGAAGGAAAAAACATTGAAAAACTTTTCATTTTCCCTTTCGGTGATAACATTTTATATTCTTCTGAAATTTCGCAAAAGCCAAAGGCTTGGGGGTTGAAGCAGATGAACGCGAAAAAGGATCGAAGGACTTGTGCATAGGCATAGGACCGGCAACGGTAGGGTGAAAGTAAATATATTCAAATAGGCGTTTTATGAGGTCGCAAAAAGCATGAAGAAAAAATATTTTTTCAATGAAACGTCAATGAAGGCGGAAAAAGAATAGAAAATGGCAGTGAAGAATGATGCGGGAAATTGGATATCCTATTAGGAAGGAATGAAGCTATGCTATGGAGATGCTGATGCAAGGTGTTCAAATTTTGGCGCCCAACGATGGGACCGTTTTGCATTGTGTTGTGTTTGCGGAAGGACGATTGGATAACTAGTTGACCTAGTTTGATGTACTTGAATGATATTATTCCGGAACTCTTAGGAATGTAACAGTATTTCGATTCGAATGTGTTCAGTAAATCACGGCAATACTATGCCTGTTAATTGAGTTTTAAAGAATGAGACAAGGGTGCTTGTTTTTCGTAAGGTTTATGATCCAAGAAATAAAATACTGTTTTTAGCACTGGCTAAGTTTTTCTAGTGATGAGACTATCTACTGAAAATTACATGCGTTGAAAAGGTGGGTCCTTCATTGATATATGTTCAAAATTTCATGATATTTGTACGAATAGAAACGGAGTTATTGAATTTAAAGTGACAGCATGTTTGCTTGTTTGTTTCCGCACAAATTTACAGACGACCAAAAGAGTGCTCCTCCTCAACTAGGCCAAATACAAAGTGATGATACAAAGTGGTCTTTTTAATATGAATCAGAAACCAAGCACCAAAGGGTTGATCGGAAAGCGCTAGACGAGCTAAAACCCATAATTCGTGGGTAGAAATCGCATTTAAACTGTCAAGCACTCTTGGGAAAAATGCATTCGCCGATGAAAGAAGAGTTTTGTGAATTAAAAAGTCATTCCCAGCCGACGATCTAAAAAAATTATTTGTCCTACAAATCGTTGTATTGTTTCGGAAGGGGACTATTTTGAATGATTTGTTGTTTTTATTTTCAAAAAGATTGTTGGTGATCTCTCAAAGCGGGCCTGTACAGCCTCAATGTTGTCAATAGAACAGATTTTGATAAGTCTCACTACTCAAACACGTAGCCTGACAAACACACTCTGTTAGAACTCAAGCATGCTAAAAACGAATCCTTACACGACGAGCTATATCCATCACTCTCAATCACTTTAGATCCAACTTATTCAAAACCGCTACCACCGAAGCACGCGTTCAACTCTCTGAGATTAATGCAACTTTGATCGCCAATCCCATTCCAACACCATTGCCAATAATAAGAGATGTTTGGACGTCCTGAACTTCCCTGAATGGAATAAGAGATTACAAAAACTAAATAAAATGAATTTTGAAGCCACCAACAAACCGGAACTGTCTACATTCTTCCTCCAAGCCTCTCCACAATACGTCAAATGTAAACTAGTTGGGAAAGCCAAGATCAAAGTACAATTGGGTGTTCAAATCATCGGACGGCATATCCATCTTGGAAAAAATGGTCATCACCCAATGGAAGGATAAGGTAGATAATAAGCTTATTAATAAAAGAAAAGATAGCACCCAAAACTGTCTGCCCTAGCTATGTCATTAAAATAGCCCTCGGTGATTTTAATGCAAAGCTAGGCAGAGAGGATATCTTTGGTGGAACAATCGGAATATATAGCCTGCACAACACCACCTCCGATAACGGATTCAGGCTAACCGACTTTGCGGCGGGGCGAAACATTGTCGTGGCTAGCACGCGGTTACCACATCTCGACATACACAAGGGGACTTGGAGAACTCCTGATCAATCAACAGTCAACCAGATTGATCACATTGCGATCGACGCACGACACTCCTCCAGTATTATGGATGCCCGTACGTTCCGAGGAGCCAACATCGACTCAGACCATTACCTTGTCGTAGCCAAGGTACAGTTGCGGATATCCCAAACTACGCCAAGACAAACTAATGCTGCGACAAAATTCGACGTCAGACGGCTACAATCGCAAGAGATCGCCAAGTCCTTTTCCGATCGAGTGTCTCTTAATTTCTTAAGAGGTCCAATGCCGCCAGCATCAAGCATCGAAGACCATTGGAAGCAATGCCAAAACGCTTCTGATGTGCTGGGTTTCACTCGTCCACCACAACGAAACCCCTCGTTCGATGATGAATGCCGGCAAGCACATGTAGCTAAGCAAGATGCATATAACGCGGCGCTGCTTAGTAAGACCAGAGCTGCTCATGAGCTCTATGAGCGGAAGAGGAGAGACGAGCACCGGCTTCTCAGGAGGAAGAAGAAAGAGCATGAGAAGTGCGCGATCGAGGAAATTGAGAGATGCTACTCCAGAATGAGGTTCGGAAGTTTTACCAAAAGGTAAAAATAAAATGCCGCGGAAACAAACCCCGAACCGAAGCCTGTAGAGATGAAAAAGGGAACATCGTAGTAGAATCGCAGTCGATGCTGAGGATTTGGAAAGATGATTTCTGCAGACTGTACAACGGCGATGACGGACCAAATACCGCTGTCAGGCAGAATCAACCTTTCAACTTGGACGATGATGACCAACAATTCCGTCCACCCGACCTGGATGAAGTGAAGATAGCTATATCAAAGCTAAAGTCCAACAAAGCTTGTGGGGCGGATGGCCTGACTGCCGAGCTCTTCAAAGCGGCAGGCGATGACTTGGTAAGGAGCATACACCAACTCATCTGTAAAATATGGTCGGACGAAAGTATGCCCGATGAATGGAACCTCAGCATTGTTTGTCCGATTCTCAAGAAAGGAACTGCGCCAACTACAGAGGCATCAGTCTCCTTAACATCGCATATAAGATTTTATCCGCCGTATTGTGTGAACGCCTGAAGCCGTTCGTCAACAACCTGATAGGTCCATATCAGTGTGCCTTCAGACCAGGAAATTCCACCATCGACCAGATATTCACACTACGGCAGATCTTGGAGAAGACCCATGAGCTTCAGATCGATACCCACCACCTATTCATCGATTTTAAGGCCGCGTAAGACAGCATCTATAGAGACGAGCTATATAGAGCAATATCTATTTTTGGCATCCCTGCCAAACTCGTCCGTCTGTGCAGGATGACGATGGAGAATGCACGCTGCTCCATCAAGGTCGGTAAAGATCTCACCGAGACCTTTGATGTCCAGAAAGGATTTAGACAAGGCCATGCACTGTCATACGATTTCTTCAACATCAAACTTGGAAGAATACTGCAAAACTCACGAGCAAATACAAGAGGCTATCTTCATACTTCAAAAGTCCGTCCAACTACTCGCAGCAGCGTGATGTCAGTGGCGCTTTCGCGAGAATTGAGACGGAAGCGTCGAAAATGGGTTTAGCGGTCAATGAGGGCAAGACCAAGTATATGATGTCAAGCAAAAAGGACAATCAACACCGACGTCTCGGACAGAACGTCACCCTCGACAGATATAATTTTGAGGTAGTAAAGGACTTTGTCTACCTAGGCTTCGCTATAAATACAGAAAACGACACCAGCGCTGAGATCAAGTAAGGAATAACTCTTGCCAACCGCTGTTTCTTTGGGTTAAGAAGGCAATTGAGTAGCACAACAAAAGTAGGACAACAAAAGTCACCCTTTATAAGGCCTCAATAATCCTGCTCTATGCCGCAGACGCATGGACATTATCAAACATGGATGAGGGTGTTCCTCGAGAGAAAAATTCTTCGGGCGATCTTCGGTCCCGTCTGCATTGACGGTGAGTGGAGGAGGAGATACAATGACGAACTGTATGGACCTAGCCAGAAGAGTGAAGATCCAAAGACTGAGATGGCTGGGTGATGTAGAGCAGATGGACACCAATGCTCCGGTCCAAAAAGATTTCGAATCCGCTCCCGAGGGACAGCGCAGTAGAGGAAGGCCAAGACTCAGGTGGCACACGTAAGTGGAAGAGGACCTCAGCCAACTTAGCGTGCGAAACGGGAGGCAGCAAGCCAGGGATCGAGCTGGCTGTAGAAGCTTGTTGACTGATGCCCAGGTCCACCCCGGATTGTAGCGCCACCTAAAGTAAGTAGGTAAGTAATGGCAGCTCTTGAACCTCTTCGTGTTGCTCTGCAGTCCCAATATGGCTGTTTTGCTTATTGATGAAGCCATTGAGCTAGAAATGGACCTCGTCGCTAAATAAAAAATTGGTCAAAAACAATGTATCTTCTGGAAATGAAATGCTCAGCCGGCTTCAGTTCTTGCACAAATTGAATACACCAGGTTGTTGCGAACGACAAGCAAAGCTATTGAGAACTGCGCCGAATCGATTTGCCAAGGTCATCGGGTACACTCGCCGCTATGTTTTCTTCATGTACCAAATTTTCAAACTATGGTATAGTGAAGTGAATGAATCCACACCAACGGTTCGAAGACCGATATTGGGATTGGTAGTGGTGTTTTTGCCGATAAGCCTCACCTTAGCCCCTCCTTCCGCCTTCCCAACCACTGTTGCTTGATTCAGGCGGAAATTCTAGCAATGAAGGAAGCCCTATCCTGGCTGAAGAAAAATGTAATATCTGCAATGGATATCCGCGTCTTTTCCGATAGTCAGGCCGCTGTCAAATCCTTGGACGTATGTTCTCTTGTTTCAAAAACAGGTATGGACTGCCCATCATCTCTAATTGCTGAGGGACATTTCTGGGAATTGTAGGGCCGACGAACTTGCCAAAATTAGGACCACTATACCTTTTACACCTGAAAAGCGTATCATAGGCGTTCCTATCGCTGCATGCAAACTAGAACTAAAGCTGGATGCTAATAGAAGAACAAACCATAGGTGGAGGGTTGGATCGATATGTTTAGCGACCAAACCAATCTGGCCAAAACTTGATCTAACTCGCTCATTGAGTTTAATCCTTCTAAATAGAAAACATTTAAGCGCCATTATAGGTATCATCACTGGACACTGCCTTATAGGTAAACATGCAAGAAGGTTTGAAATGTTTACTAACGACTTTTGCAGAAGGAGACAATCCCTCACCTTCTTTGTAGATGTCGAGCTCTCTCCCAAAGAAGAAATATCCACCTAGGAGCCTTCTTCCACAATGACTAAAGTGACTTAAGCAACACAAACATCAAAAGTCTCCTACGCTAAGTCAAAAGCTCTAAATGGTTTCTGGACTAGGAGGATCACGACGACAGTGCTTCGTGTATTTGTGTAAAACTACCGAGATCGAATATTCAGTTTGAGAATCTTTAAAAGGAGTGAAGTAATGGAGATCATCGAAATGGAAGAATTTACAGAGTACAAAGTGTTCCTTATGTATCCTGCCAACGCATTGGACACCATCTTACCTCCTTTATCTATAATATAACCCAGTTTTCCTTACATTAAAACTTATATTAACCTTATGACACGTACTGGTGAATTAAGTGAAGCATCTCGAGCACTCATCCACATTAAGCCATGCTGCAATAGTTTTGAACTAATAGAAAAAAAAAACAACAATATACTTCACTATCGGCTGGGTTTTTGTGCGCTCTTAATGTCTCATCCTCGTATGCAACCACTCAAATCGATAATTTTCCACTTGGGACAGGTAAAGCTTCTCGTTAAAATTATCCTTCCATAACCATTTGACAGAACTTATTACCTCGGCTCAATGTGTTATATGCTGTGTCAATTTCTGCTACTCAAATTATTTCATGACAATTTATGATTTCCTCTGAACTCCAGTATGCACATTCCTCATCATTCACACGTGCTAAAGCTGTCAATTGATCACATTGTTCCATTCTCAATAGGGGTAAAAAAAAACAACAACACCAACAGCAACCCAACATAACCGTCAGTTTTATTGCATCAAAAATGCATTCAAATAGCAATAAATCCCGCCACCTTACCCCGGAAATGCTACAGCAAGTATAAAGAAAAAAAGCGCCAACCAACCACCAGCTACCAGCAGCTATCCACCCCTCATTGTGTGCAAATACGACATAAGCACCGCATTAAATCAACTGTCCGAAAATTAATGACCAAATAAAAGCCAAAAAAATAACATCAAACCCGGCATGCACACATTACGTTTCTGCAGAATGATAAATCAATTCCCACAAACACGAGTAGGTAGGTACTTACCCCTGAGCTAAGTACGACTTGTGAGTATGATTCCAGGATGATAACTACAAATGCAATTTGCCCGACTTATGAAAATGTGAAAATGTGACATTACAGTCGCACAAAAAAGGACACTAATTCGCACGAGTACGATGAAAATAACGTTAATTGCTCGAAAATTACCCGAAAAATTTAGATCCGAAGCTATGAGAAGCTATAAGAGGCTATGAGAGGCTATATTCGGAAGGGACTATGAATGACAATGGCACCAGACCATCCAGAAAGCGAACAGAGAGTGGATTTTAATGTTAAAACATTAAAACAGACACCAAATGATGCTTAAACGGGACTATTAATGGGAATTGTTGTATTATGTTTACGAGCACTAGTACAAGTACTAGTATGTATGGGTGCGTGCCATAGTTTATGTGTCAATGTGGCACATCGCAAAACAGGGTTTACTACAAAGTTTAATAGGGTGGTTCGTTTGTCTTTTGAATTATGCACCACACGGTTGGCTAAGTGAAGCCAGATGCTTTTGATTAAGGCTTGAATGGATCAGTTCTAGTAGGAAAGGATAAACGTCCAATCCGTTCAGTTGGCAATGCTGGTACAATATTAAAAATTACAAACTTTTGTTAAATGCGTCACTGCGCATTGTACCTTCGCCACATGGATCGAATTACTGCAATAGGTATGACCGTAGAAGATATGGGGATTTGCGCAGTAATTGATCGGGAAACTGTTAACTGGGCCAGCAGCGCAACAATTAAGTTCGTGGGTAACCCTTATGGTGAGTTAGTTCTTTGCAATTCATGTGGAAGACTATTCCACAAGCGATTTGCCGTTACAAAGAAGCAGCGCTCCGCAATAGTGTGTGTAACTGTGGATGAGTTTAGTAGAAGACCCCTGCGAGAGCGCGAAAAACTAAGAAATTCTATCAAATACTGAGGACAAATATTATAAATAATCTTATGAAGGTTTATTATGTTTCTTAAAGGACCTTTTGCAGTGCGAGGTACTTCCAGACCTATGGATATCGTATTTATTGCGAAAACAATCATTGAATGTCATATTAAGTCTCCGTTTGCATTGGTAATATAGAGAAGGGAAAACTGGGCAATTAAATGTAAGGTATGGCATCAATAGACTTGTAACCAATCGCTTAAACTCACATACACTAGAGATAACTACGTTCATTAAGTGGTCCTGCAGTTCGGGCCTCAGTCAACAAGCGTCTAAAGCCAGCTCGATTCGCACGCTAAGTTGGTCGCTGTTCAGTCCATAGAGTTCATGATTCTATCTCCCCTTCCATTCACCGTCAATGCAGACGGACGCGAAGAACACCCTCATCCATTTTTGATAATGTCCATGCCTCTGCGCCATAGAGCAGGACCGAGATTATTAAGGTTTTATAAAGGGTGACTTTTGTTGTCCGAGAGAGGACTTTGCTACTCAATTGCCTTCTTAACCCAAAGAAACAGCGGTTGGCAAGAGTTATTCTTCGTTTTCTGTATTTATAGCGAAGCCTAGGTAGACATTGACCGCTAAACCCATCTTCGCTGCTTCCTCGCGAAAGCGCCACTGACATCACTCTGCTTTCTCGCGATTATAGCAATATCGTTGGCGTATGCGGGTAGTTGGACGCACTTTTGAAGGATAGTGCCTCTTGTATTTGCTCGTGAGTTTTGCACTATTCTTCCAAGTTTGATGTTGAAGAAATCGTATGACAGTGCATCGCCTTGTCTAAATCCTTTCTGGACATCAAAGGTCTTGGTCAGATGCTTACCGACCTTGATGGAGCAGCGTGCATTCTCTATCTCCATCCTGGAAGGACGGACGAGTTTGGCAAAAATGCCAAAACTAGACATTGCTCTATATAGCTCGTCTCTATAGATGCTGTCATACGCGGCCTTTAAATCGATGAATAGGTGGTGGGTATCGATCTGAAGCTCCTGGGTCTTCTCCAGGATCTGTCGTAGTGTGAATATTTGGTCGATAGTGGACTTTCCTGGTCTGAAGCCACACTGATATGGACCTATCAGGTTGTTGACGAACGGCTTCAGGCGTTCACACAATACGGCGGATAAGATCTTATATGCGATGTTGAGGAGACTGATGCCTCTGTAGTTGGCGCAGTTCAGAGGGTCTCCTTTCTCGAGAATCAGACAAACAATGCTGAAGTTCCATTCATCGGGCATACTTTTCGTCCGACCATATTTTACAGATGAGTTGGTGTATGCTCCTTACCAAGTCATCGCCTGCCGCTTTGAAGAGCTCGGCAGTCAGACCTTCCGCTCAAGCAGCTTTGTTGGACTTAAGCCTCGATATAGATATCTTCACTTCATCCAGGTCGGGTGGACGGAATTGTTGGTCATCATCGTCCAAGTTGAAAGGTTGATTCTGCCTGACAGCGGTATTTGGTCCGTCATCGCCGTTGTACAGTCTGCAGAAATGATCTTTCCAAATCCTCAGCATCAACTGCGATTCTACTACGATGTTCCCTTGTTCATCTCTACAGGCTTCGGTTCGGGGTTTGTTTCCGCGGCATGTTATTTTTACCTTTTGGTAAAACTTCCGAACCTCATTCCTGGAGTAGCATCTCTCAATTTCCTCGATCGCGCGCTTCTCATGCTCTTTCTCCTTCCTCCTGAGAAGCCGGTGTTCGTCTCTCCTCTTTCGCTCATAGAGCTCATGAGCAGCTCTGGTCTTTCTAACAGTGCCGCATTGCGTGCTTTTTGCTTCGCTGCATGTGCTTGCCTTCATTCAACATAGAACCAGGGGTTTCGTTGTGGTGGACGAGTGAAACCCAGCACATCCGAAGCGGCATCTCTGATGGCGTTTTGGCAGTGTTTCCAATGGTCTTCGATGCTTGATGCTGGCGGCATTGGACCTCTTACGAGATTAAGAGACACTCGATCGGAAAAGGACTTGGCGATCTCTTGCAATTTTAGCCGTCTGACGTCAAATTTCATCACAGCATTAGTTTGTCTTGGCTTAGTTTGGGATATCCGCAACCGTACCTTGGCTACAACAAGGTAATGGTCCGAGTCGATGTTGGCTCCTCAGAACGTACGGACATCCATGATACTGGAAGAGTATCTTTCATCGATCGCAATGTGATCAATCTGGTTGACTGTTGATTGATCTGGAGTTGTCCAAGTCCCCTTGTGTATGTAGAGATGTGGGAACCGCGTGCAAGCCACGACAATGTTTCGCCCCGCCGCAAAGTCAATTATCCTGAATCCGTTATCGGAGGTGGTGCTGTGTAGGCTATATTTTCCGATTGTTCCACCAAATATACTCTCTCTTCCTAGCTTTGCATTAAAATCCCCGAGGACAATTTTAATGTCATACCTGAGGCATTTCTCGTAGGTCTTGTTAAGGAGCTCATAGAATTCATCCTTGGTGTCGTCATCTTTCTGTTGGCGAATTTATCCTTGATGTGGATTGCTACGAGGAGATCGCTTACATGCCGGAAGCTGAGGACTTCTTGTATTAGTCTGCCTCCGACAACAAATCCGCATCCATTGGCCGCCGATAGCAATTGCCGTAGTTTTTCATCTTCTTTTTGTCCGGCCCGTCCCATCACATTTCTTGAATGGCGGTTATGTCTGCTTTGCAGCAGTCTAGGGCCTCCGCTAGGTGCTCGGCTGCACGTGGTCTATTAAGGGATCTAACATTCCACGTGCATATCCGAAGCTCATTGTCCTTAAATCGTTTGCGTGGGTTGTCAACAGTAGATCCGTCCATATCCGAGGCTTGTTGGTGCTTCGTAACTTCCTTTTTTTTAAATGGCCGGGCAGTTACCCCGGCGGCACAACCCCCAACCTTGAGGACCAATTCCATTTGTAATGCCCCTAGGACGAGGGGTCGGTTACACCGAAGCCAGTAAGCCGTTCCTGGATGTGAGCGCTGCCGTTTTCCCATATAGGGCTCGTCCGCCACCATCTCTTTTCCAAGACTTTGACTAAGTCCTGGAAATCCTTTCCGGCCTGAGCTCCAAATATGCAGGAGTAGCCCGGATAAGATCTTGTTTTGTTTTTCCGACACTAATCCTGGTTAATGGCGCAGGAAACTCGCCATTTGTCCCCTTCACTTCGCAATCTCTAGTGAGATTCCCAGATGGCGCCACGGGGAGGCGTGAAGTAGGGCTTTTTAGCAGAGCTGAAAGACGTTCGGCTGCAGAGGCTCATTCTCGTTATTTAAGGAACCAACACCTGTCGGAAGATGCTACTTCCACGAGGCCTTATACTTAACACATCGTCAGCATATAATGTGGACATGACGATTAGTAATTTTATTTTGAAGATCATTCATTTTTACGAGGATTTTTAAAGTCCTAGCTATTTCTTAATTTAGAAAGCAGAATTCTGTGGTGTATGGAGTCAAAAGCTTTTGAAAAATCTAGGCGAACAGCGACATCAATCTGATCAGTATCCAGGGCTAATCGAAAATCTGTGGTTACTGTTATCTTCTAAAACACTTTTCCACAAATTTACAGGGCTTGCTGTTTTGGGTATATGTAGGTATTATAGGTACCTTCGATAGTTTCTGACAATAATTTACGATATGCAGGATTATTGGAACTATAAAGGAACTATTATATCTCCTGAAAAAGCGTTCCCACAAGTTTCAAACTGAAAACAGCAGAATAGAAAATCGTGCATAAACTCTGATGTAGGTCGCACCTGATCATTTGCCGGTATTCTATTCCTTGAACTGGTCAGAAAATAGTCTTAGGGTGTTGGACTATTTTCTGGTTTAAAGCAGGTTGGTCAACGTGTATTTACAATGCTTAGGCCAAGTTAGTTACAACGGTATTTGAAAGAGCGAGTTACTACATTATTGTCCAGGTAATTAGGATTAAAATCTCCGCCAATAAGAATAGTGCCATAATTAGAGCTCAGACTCATAGTTTTTTCCTCAAATTCAAGCAAAGAATTAATAAAAGAAAAAAAAAGAAAAAAAGAGACAATACTACCGAATAAGCGGTAGCGTCCACAACCGGCAGCGAAGTTACATATGCGTTCATCATTGCACATCAAGTCTAGCGTAGTCCGAAACAAGTGTTGGTTGTCCGTCAGCTGATTTCTTGGCAAAAACTCTTCCATTATGGGGAAATACAATAAAAAATGTTTGTCATTCGGTCTCCGAAAACGGCATCGTTTTTTCTTAGTGAAACTCTGATACACTCGTACCAATCTATTGCTATTAGCGCCGAGGTCATTCAAAGTCATTGATTTTGCATTTGCGAAATTTCATTTCGAATTTACTTCCAAAAATTACAGAAAAATCATTCAAATTCTTCGTTGTTGTAATGCTGGGAATGCTTCTATTATTTTTAAATTGTATGTCATTTCTGTTTGGTAGTTACCGTAATCAACATGGAACCTGAATTGGATGTAAGAAAAAATATTATTAAGTGTCACTTAGCACACCCTTGGTGGACGTATATAAATATCGCAAAGGAATTAAAAATTAGTAGGAACACAGTTGCTACTGCTATTAAGAATTATAAAGAGAACGTGTCTGTTGAAAGAAAAGAGCGGTCTGGTCGAAAAGCCGGTTTTATGAACCCAAAAAAGGTCACTAAGATTTTGAGCCTTCTTGAAAAAAATTCGAACATTTCTGAACGTAATTTGGCAAAAAAAAGCAGAATGTTCAAATATTTAAGTTCATAAAGTGAAGAGAAGTAGGGGCTTGAAAACATAAGTCCGAAAGGTTCCAGATCGGAACGCCAAAAAAAATGTGGATGCGAAACAACGGGCAAAAAAATAAAATTTTTTGACCAAATTTCCCTGCATTATAATGGACGATGAGTGTTTTTGCTGATTTCAACCAGCTTCCGTGGCGAGCATTCTATACCACCAAAGGTAGAGGAAATGTGGAAGCAAAGTTTTGAACCCAACCTAAAGCGAAATTTCCAAAAATAATTCCTTGTTTGGCAAGCAATTTGTTCTAACCGGCTCATAAGCGAAACTTTCATCACGACTGGCTCAATAAATGGCGAAATTTATGTAAATGGGTGCCTGCAGAAGCGCTTAATGCCTTTTTACAAAAATCATAGAGAACTCCCCTTATTTTGGCCTGATCTTGCGTCATATCACTATGGAAAGAGAGCGATGGATTGGTATGAGCTAAACGTTGCGGTGGTGCCCAGAGAGGCCAATCCTCCCAATTCGCCGGAACTTAGGCCAATTGAAAGATATTGGGCCCTGGTCTAAAAAGAGTTAAGGTCCAACACCCTGGAACAATTCAAAAAATTTTGGAAAAATAGCTGTAAAAATGTGACAGATGGGACCATTAAAACAATAAAAGAAGGTGTTCCTGAAAAAATTAAAAAAAATGCTTAAAAATAAAGATTTTTTGTTTTTGTTAATTTTTACAGATTTGGAGACATGAGATAAATAGTTTTAATTTTTTTTTTAATTGTTTAATTTCCATTTTTGCTGTATTTCTTATTAATTTTCGGTGCCTCTGGTTTCTTCAAAAGATTTGTTTTGATTTGCTTATGGGGGAGCTTTATAATTATCGCGCTATTTGATGAATTATTGGTGGGTGTAGAGTGAAAAATGTACGAGTAATTCGGTGTAATTGGAGTGTAAGCAATCGTTGTGCAGAGCTTATTAAAGATTTTTGATTTACTTTCGTTTTGAGAGATTGGGAGTCTATGCAGAACGACGTCAGCAGATTTAATATTTTTTCATTCATGTGACTCAAATTGCTGTTGAACTTCGGTTGACACCCTTTCCTTTTCGCTCTCATTTTCTTCGAGTAGCAACATAACTATTGACAGCTCATTTTCTAAAACATCAATGCGGGTGGAGTGGCTTGACACAGTTTCCACACTAGTTTGCAGTGCAAATACAGAGTGGTTAATGTGCTACTGTACCTTTTAGTGATGTCTTATTGAATGTTCCTTATTTTTGCATGATATCATTTGTAATGGCATTAATACGCTCAGATAGTTTGTTATATGTGGCATCCATTTCGTCTTTTAATTGTGAAACAATCGATTTAGTTAAATCTTAAGTCAAGATGTCCAATCGAGCCTCTATTTTGTTTCATAGTACTCGTATTATCATTGTAGAAGATGGAGAGGCCGGAGGGCAAACGATGACTACTTTGAAGACAGTACCCCACCGATGGAGCAACAAGGTAGCATCAGAGGCTTTTAGGCGGACGGCCGAGTTACTTAGTTTTTGTTTGGGGCGGCGATCTAGAGGATAGCTTGAGCAGGGTGGAATCAGTTTGGAATTATACTCACGCAACCCTCTCGTTTGTTTTTATTTGCAATTTTGAATAATTCGATGGGGGAAAAATACAAGGGCATCAGCAAGAAGATAAATATTACTCTTTGCAGTTTCCAATAAAATCCAATATCTAGGGAAATAGCTAGGCTAGTTAGAATCCAAAAATCCACGACTGAGAGGCATAGCTGGATACGAAATCCGCTAGCGCCAAATGAATGTGTGAGTGAGTCTGACGGGAGTTTGTGGTAATGGAAACATCTGGAAGTCACTTTAGTGGCAACCAGCATTGAGCAAGGGTTAATATAGTTTTTCGAGCGATTTTGTTAATTGTGATAAAAGCAGTTTTTTTGAATCTTGACAGTTAAAAAAGTAGAGTAGCTTACATAAAGTCGCGAGATCTTTTCTGTGAACAAAGGAAAAAACGAGGGAAAAAAGATAAGGAGAGAGGAAGGACTAGAAATAGAGGTGTAGCAGGACAAGGAAGAAAACTTTCCCAGAAAGGGGCAAACACTGTAGAACAGTGCAGTTAGTGAGCAAAACGTTTTTTTATTGTGAAAATAGAGAATCCGCGAGGTCACGCTTGTGGTAAAATATCGGAGTATAATCGTCGGGCTCCAAGGAAGCCGTTTGCGTTGTTGTTCTTCGGGGAAGATTTTTGGTTTCTTTTTAATTTGGTTTTTCTTTTTTCTAAATTTAAGGTTTCGTCATTCCTTCAAAATCACATGGCGCTCAACTTCGTTTCGTTTTTTTTTACCCAGGTCCAGCTGCCTGGTAAGCGCTATCTGGAATTTTATGAGGCCAGATGTAAAGCTAAGCACAGATGAGTAATTTCCGCAGAGACTGATTGAAGAAACAAATATTATACTTTAAAATCGGCTTGTAAAAAAGTGGTCATTCTAATTCAAAAAATTGATTTATGCTTGAAAAACGTTGCGAAATATTGCAAAGTTACTTCTAAAGTGTATGCTGTGTTGCTAAAACAGTGGTAATTTTGAAAAGAAATTTTGGTCGAAATAATCCACCAGCTGCAGATGGTGTACGCATGTTTGTGAAGAAAGTTCGTGAAACCGATTTGTTGATTGATAAATAGAACATATTCCTGTGTTGGCCTTGTGCACACAACGGAGAACATAACAGATGTTGCCAAAAGTGTGCTCCTAAACCTCAGAACCTTACTGCACCAATGATCTCAGGAACAAGGTCCAACTGACTCAGGAAATGAAACAAAAATATCTCCCGCTTCCATATCGCTTCTCAGTCTCATATTTAGAGTAACTCGAAATTCATATTTACAGATGAACCGTGTTTCCACCCCGGGGCTACGAAAAGAAGCAAAATTGCCGTATTTGGAACTCGGAAAATCCACTTGTACAATAGTAATAAATAATCCAGTGCACCCTAAACTGTTTGGTGTGTTTCTTGTGTACTGCGTAATTGGGCCATTTTTCGTCCAAGACGTTAATGAAAAAATACTACAGTCAATAACGAGCACTTTCAAGGTAAAATAACCGATTGTTTGTGGCCACAAATTTAGGATTTGAACTTGCGCGAGCTATGGTTCTAGCAAGATGGGGCTACGTGCCATATTAGCCGTCTAAACATCGATGTATTGCACGCTATGTTAAATATTTGCTCAATCAATCATTTTGGTGATATTCCTTGGCTGCCACTGAGTTACGATTTGACGCCAATTGACTTTTTTTTTTGTACCATGCCAACAATCTAGTGACGGTTCAGGCACTCAAAGACAATTTTGGTTATGAAATAGGACCGCAACTATGGCAAATGTATTAAAAATTGAGTAGACAAGGTGGACTACAAAATGTCAATTTAATTTTACTTCTGTGGGGGAACCAGAATTGGAAGTTGTGTGAATTGGCAATGGAACGCTATTCTCCTAAAGAACGCGGAATAATCATCATGATGAACAATTCGTCTGTGATTTTAGTGCAACGTGCATTTCGTGCCCAGATTTCTGGTCGCATTGGTACTTCAATGCAATCTTTATGATAGACGGGGCCCATTTCCATCTATAGTGACTCTAGTTTCTGCTTTTGGCATTTGCTAAAAAAAATTGCCAAAATTTCCGCCATAAAAATATGTCAAAAAAAATATAAGATAGGGTAAAGGCACTAGAATCTGGACAGTGTTAGTGTCCGGACACTGTGATTTTTTTACGATTAATAGGTATAACTCGAATTAAACAGCAAAAGCACAATCTCTGATGTATTACACAAATCCATCAAGCAGATAACCTGAATAGTTTAAGAGATATACCTCGGTTAACTGTCCGACATTAGAGGGCGAGATTGTGAAGTGGTTTTGTTTAAGAAACAAATAGTGGAAGCATTTGCAATAAGTAAGTAAATTAAGATCTATTTATCAGTTTTTTACAAAAGAAAATTGTTAAGTGTGAATAAATATGATAAATTTTGATAATCAATAAAAAAAAGTAGTCAAACAGTTTTTTTCTTAGAATATTTTTCCCGGACACAGTGTCCGAATACTAAAAATATAAGGGAAAAGGAAAAATCTCTTTCTTAGGCTCTTAAATGGTAGTTTGGAATATATTTTGTGTTTTAATGAAAGAGAATACATTTCTCTCTCAATGTTTCAGTATTCGGACAAGGGTACCTTACTTACTTACTTTAGGTGGCGCTACAGTCCGGGGTGGACCTGGGCCTCAGTCAACAAGCTTCTCCAGCTAGCTCGATCCCTGGCTAGCTGTTTCCAGTTTCGCACGCTAAGTTGGCTGAGGTCCTCTTCCACTTGCGTGCGCCACCTGAGTCTTGGCCTTCCTCTACTGCGCTGTCCCTCGGGGGCGGATTCGAAGACTTTTCGGACCGGAGCATTGGTGTCCATGCGCTCTACATGACCCAGCCATCTCAGTCTTTCTCTTCTGGCTAGGTCCATGTCGCTGTACAGTCCATACAGTTCGTCGTTGTATCTCCTCCTCCACTCACCGTCAATGCAGACGGGACCGAAGATCGCCCGAAGAATTTTTCACTCGAAGCAACCAAGAACACCCTCATCCATTTTTGATAATGTCCATGCCTCTGCGCCATAGAGCAGGACCGGGATTATTAAGGTCTTATAAAGGGTGACTTTTGTTGTCCGAGAGAGGGCTTTGTTACTCAATTGCCTTCTTAACCCAAAGAAACAGCGGTTGGCAAGAGTTATTCTTCGCTTGATCTCAGCGCTGGTGTCGTTGTCTGTATTTATAGCGGAGCCTAGGTAGACAAAGTCCCTAACTACCTCAAAGTTATATCTGTCGAGGGTGACGTTCTGTCCGAGACGTCGGTGTTGGTTGTCCTTTTTGCTTGACAGCATATACTTGGTCTTGCCCTCATTGACCGCTAAACCCATTTTCGCCGCTTCCGTCTCAATACTCGCGAAAGTGCCACTGACATCACGCTGCTTTCTCGCGATTATGTCAATATCGTCGGCATATGCGAGTAGTTGGACGGACTTTTGAAAGATAGTGCCTCTTGTGTTTGCTCGTGAGTTTTGCACTATTCTTTCAAGTACGATGTGGAAAAAATCGCATGACAGCGCATCGCCTTGTCTCAATCCTTTCTGGACATCAAAGGTCTCGGTGAGATCTTTACCGACCTTGATGGAGCAGCGTGCATTCTCCATCGTCATCCTGCACAGACGGACGAGTTTGGCAGGGATGCCAAAACTAGACATTGCTCTATATAGCCCGTCTCCATAGATGCTGTCATACGCGGACTTAAAATCGATGAATAGGTGGTGGGTATCGATCTGAAGCTTATGGGTCTTCTCCAAGATCTGCCGCAGTGTAAATATCTGGTCGATGGTGGACTTTCCTGGCCTGAAGCCACACTGATATGGACCTATCAGGTTGTTGACAAACGGCTTCAGGCGTTCACACAATACGGCGGATAAGATCTTATATGCGATGTTAAAGAGACTGATGCCTCTGTAGTTGGCGCAGTTCAGAGGGTCTCCTTTCTTGAGAATTGGACAAACAATGCTGAGGTTCCATTCATCGGGCATACTGTCGTCCGACCATATTTTACAGATGAGTTGGTGTATGCTCCTTACCAAGTCATCGCCTGCCGCTTTGAAGAGCTCGGTAGTCAGGCCATCCGCTCCAGCAGCTTTGTTGGACTTAAGCTTCGATATGGCTATCTTCACTTCATCCAGGTCGGGTGGACGGAATTGTTGGTCATCATCGTCCAGGTTGAAAGGTTGATTCTGCCTGACAGCGGTTTTTGGTCCGTCATCGCCGTTATACAGTCTGCAGAAATGGTCTTTCCAAATCCTCAGCATCGACTGCGATTCTACTACGATGTTCCCTTGTTCATCTCTACAGGCTTCGGTTCGGGGTTTGTTTCCGCGGCATGTTATTTTTACCTTTTGGTAAAACTTCCGAACCTCATTCCTGCAGTAGCATCTCTCAATTTCCTCGATCGCGCGCTTCTCATGCTCTTTCTTCTTCCTCCTGAGAAGCCGGTGCTCGTCTCTCCTCTTCCGCTCATAGAGCTCATGAGCAGCTCTGGTCTTTCTAAGCAGCGCCGCGTTATATGCATCTTGCTTAGCTGCATGTGCTTGCCGGCATTCATCATCGAACCACGGGTTTCGTTGTGGTGGACGAGTGAAACCCAGCACATCAGAAGCGGCATCTCTGATGGCGTCTTGGCAGTGTTTCCAATGATCTTCGATGCTTGATGCTGGCGGCATTGGACCTCTTAAGAGATTAAGAGACACTCGATCGGAGAAGGACTTGGCGATCTCTTGCGATTGTAGCCGTCTGACGTCGAATTTTCTCACAGCATTAGTTTGTCTTGGCGTAGTTTGGGATATCCGCAACCGTACCTTGGCTACAACAAGGTAATGGTCCGAGTCGATGTTGGCTCCTCGGAACGTACGGACATCCATAATGCTGGAGGAGTGTCTTGCATCGATCGCAATGTGATCAATCTGGTTGACTGTTGATTGATCAGGAGTTCTCCAAGTCCCCTTGTGTATGCCGAGATGTGGGAACCGCGTGCTAACCACGACAATGTTTCGCCACGCCGCAAAGTCGATTAGCCTGAATCCGTTATCGGAGGTGGTGTTGTGCTGGCTATATTTTCCGATTGTTTCACCAAAGATACCTTCTCTTCCTAGCATTGCATTACAAGGGTACCTATGTTAAAATATAAGAGTCCGGGTACTGAAAAATTAAATTTAGTTCCGGATACCTTTGTTTTTATCGTAATTTTAAGTGTTTTTGTTCCTTTAAACTTCCTAGATTTCTTTTAATTTAGAAAACATTTCAAAGGCCTGGGAGGATATAAAGTCAAACCAAATAAATCACCGAAGAGCTGCAGCTAAATATGGTATGATGTTCAACACTATATGACAGGCTGAAAAACAAAAGGAAACTAAAATGGGTTCATATCCTTACTTAACAGCTGAAGAGGAGGAACAAATTGCCAAGTGGTGTGCTGATCTTTGCAAATGTGGCTTTCCATTAAAAACTGATAACTTGCTAAATACCGTGCAAAAGATAATAAAAATTCAAACAGAAAAACGCAATTTAAGGACGATGGAGCAGACATGGATGCGGCATTTATAAAAAAAAAATCAAAATCTAGCTTTGAGAGAAGCTGACAACATTAGCAAGGGAAGAAAGACTGGAAAGCATTATAAAATGGTTTGAAGAGTTCGACAATTATTTGAAAAGTATTGGCCAGGAATAAATCATGTATGACCCGAGTAGGATATTAAATGGCAATCAAACCAGCTTTTGTCTCTGCCCAAAGATTGGCAAAGATTACTGTTGGAAATGAAAAGGAGGCGTTGACAGTCCTCATTTTTTTTTCTGCCGACTGAAAACTATTCGACCCAATGGTGGTTTTTCCATATATGCGCCCAATGAAAGACATTGTGGAGAGTATCCCAAAATCTTGGGTCCTAGGTAGAAGTGAAAGTGGATGGATGAGGAGCGAAACCTTTTTTGAGTATGTCGCAAACTGCGTACACAAACACTTGCTTGATGACAAACTGGAACGTCCTGTGATATTGTTTGTCGATAGACACAAGTCATATTTAACACTAGAGTTGAGTGAGTTATGTTCCAAGAGTTTTGTACGCGTTGCCACCGAACACAACCCACATCATGCAGCCGGCTGATGTAAGTGTCTTTAAATCCCTAAAATCTGAATGCAAAAGAAGTTTCGTCATTCGCAAGCAAAAAATGTAGGCCAAGCACTTACTAAACGAAATTTTTGTCCACTTTAAAATGAAGCAATAATGAAAAAAAGGATATGATGACAGCGATACAAAACGGTTTTAGAGAGAGAGTGGGGTTATATCCATTGAACCCCGAAGCTGTGGACTACTCAAAATGCGTCAGGAACAACTCTGAAAATTTGCTGATTGCTGAAGCTCCACATCTATCAAATGCCGGGAAACATTAATTAATATTAAGATACCTATAAGAAATAAGATATAGAGTTTATTTTTGTTTTTATTCTGTGAATTTTTTAAAAAAACTTATTTCAGCACGCTGTTTGTGAAATTACTTAATCATTTTTTTTTTACATAAAAATACGTAAGTCATTATTTTTTGCTTATTGCTTATTTTTACACTTTAAAAAAAAGGAACAAATGGTAAAGTTATATTTTTTCAAAAATAACCATGTTTCATTTCATGAAGACGAAAAAGAAATGTAAATTCGTACAAAATTGTCGTGTCCGGATGCCAAAATAAAATTGTCCGGAAACTAAATTTTGATGTCCTGATACTAGTGCAAATCGACTTTTTTTCGATTTTTATTTTTGAAATAATTATTATGTTAAATTTGCAAAATTTGTTTATTTTTTGCAATTAAAAATTTAACAAGCTTTCAGATGCAGTATTACAATATTTCGAAACTTTCATAGTAAGTCGACGAATCAAACTCAAAGATAACAAATGTGTTAAGTGTCCGGATAATAGTGCCTTTACCCTATGAGTTCTACAATAAGACCAATGCTGGCTGCACTGATATGCGCAGGATTATTCGGTTGCGGCAATGATTGTTCCTTTTTGGTAAGGTCACTTGTTTAATTTCACAACAGAGAACAACCATGTAAACCCTGCTTCCATTTCGGTTTTTTTTATTTTGCTGACGAAACTGTTAGAAACATCAATTTGGTCCTATCATCGCTCAATAAATCGTTCAACTACCACCCAATTCAACATCAGAGAAACTTTTAATACCCCGGTAAACTGTTATGCTTAAAAGTTACCGATAATTCTGAACAAGTTTGGCTTTAATTCCCTATCAGCTGATACCTATTAAATTTATGCAATCGTATCGCAATACCATTTGTTCTCATACCCGCTAAATCCACAGTTTAAATTAATTTCTGCAAATCCCTGTGAAATTTTAACCGAAAATCCTCCCAAGATAGGTCCCTACACATTTGTTACTGACTATGCATATCATTTGCATACTATCCGCGACCAAATACACCCAGTCCCGCCTCCACTCACCCTTGATCATCTAGCCGGCCGTTACTATTAATACCCAACTCAAAAAAAAAAACAGAACCCACACAATAAATTAATGCAAAATTGAATAACAAATTCACGGCGTCATAACACAACCGAAAACGTAGCGCAAAAAACTCGTTTCAACCGACACTCCAACCCTTGGCACTAGCGCCTCCCTTATCAGGTGAAAGTTTAATACCGCGCGCCACACGCATTAACCCCAATTTTATTTATGTGTGAATTAAAATAAATATTTTGCACCACTCACCCTCCGGGAGCTAACATAACAATTGCTAACAAGCTCTCGAACGCACGCAAACGTGCCGCAGAACATGAGTAACGGCGCAGAGCATCGTCCTCGGTGTGATGATACCGAAAATGAAACTGGAGATGGAGCTAAAGCTGGTGCGATTTCTGTTAGTGCGCTATTGCAGCTCGACCCCCTGCTACGCAGTGTACACATAATTTTTCTGGAAGGTCGGTCGGAATAGCTGGTTAACTGGAACTGGAATTGAAGCTGAAGCTTGGATTTGAAATGTTCGTTTTAGGGGATTTTCTGTATAATTTAGGTACTATTGAAGGGAGTGGCGGTTTCGACTGCATAGACGTAGCTATAACACGCTAGTGAGTGCTTTACAGCCACCTGGGAGTGGTAGTTGGAGTATTATGACTCCTGAGCAGTGATATGGAAGTGAGGGAGCAGAAGTGGGAGCTCCCCTGTGGTGATAAACGATGGTTTGCTTAGGGATTACCTTTTGGAAAGGTATGGTCATTGAGCGATTCACACTGCAAATGAGATATTCATTTGATAATATTTTGGCAGTTGTTCATCCTCAGGCTAACGTATTATATAGTTGGGTTTTTATTTCCAACGGTTAGCGCCATCTAGTTTTATGAGTGGTAATTTGTATGTTAAAAAGGTTTCCACAAGGACGAATAGGGAACGAACGTTTCTGAGTTAGTGTCACATAATAAAACCAGAAGTACGATTCGTTTTATTTTTGTTGTTAGTTATGCCAAAGTTTCTGCGAAGGACACGACGCAAATTAAACATTGAGAACCTTGGAAACGAATAGAAACTTATTGCACTTTTACTACCCGAGAGGAGATGAAATGTTCTTTCTGATTAAATACATAAGAGGACAATCTGATGATCAGATCGAAATTTAACATAGTAAACAAATATATGTATACTTGAGAATTCATGTCTTAAAGACACAAAAAACTAGAAATAGATCTTGCACAGCCTTAATTTTTGAATAAGTCTTCGGATAGTCAGTCAGAATAAACAGAATGAACAGCAGGCAAAAAACGCTTAATTCGTAATGTAAATAACAATATGAATTCCATTAGATCCTTCTTACTTATTTGTATTTTCTGAGTCCATTTTGAGTCTAATTGCAACTGGCTGTATATCCTTATGTACTTACTTATGTGCCGCAACAGCAGTTCGGGGTGGACCTAGACCTTAACTAATAAGCCCTAAGTTAGCCCGGTCTTAAGCCTTCAGTTGTGGACTACAAGTCATCTTAGGTCTCTTCTATTTTGGCGCGCCACCAAAAGTGAGGTCTTCTCCGACTGTTCAAATCGGAGCATTAGTGTTCATTCGCTCTACATAGCTAAGCGAATATACAGGGTCATTTATGTCGTAGTTTCAAGTTGGTAACGCTGGCATTTGACACCTGCCAAACTCAGCTGTCATTTAAAGTGTCATAATATTAGTTGAATGTTTGCCATTTACAATAATGGATCGCTTACAAATCGAACAATGCCTGTGCATCATCGTAATGCACGCTCAGTCGATGATCTGAATTAATCGAATTCCAGGCGTTCAATTTACGCAACAATTGAAGCCTACCGACCATTCACAATGCCGTAGATACGCTTATTGGGTGTTGGAACAACAGACATTAAATACCGATTTTTCGAACAACATTTTCTTCAGTGATGAGGCACATTTCTCACTCGGTGGGTATGTAAACAAACAAAATTGCCACATATGGGGCACAGAAAATCCACCACTGATCGAAGAGGTGCCGTCGCATCCAGACAAAGTGACGGTTGGGTGTGCTCTATGGTCAAAAGGTGTCATTGGTCCGTATTTCTTCGAAGATGCCAATGGGCGGACGGTTACAGTCAATTCGGAGCGATATGGTCGAATGATAACCGATTTTTTTTTGGCCAGCGATTGAAGATCATGACTTGGACGATATGTGGTTCCAACAAGACGGGGCAACAAGCCGCACATCACGACCAATTATGGTTTTATTGCGTGAGAAATTTCCTGGTCGTATAATTTCACGTTTTGGCGACATCAATTGGCCGCCAAAATCATGCGATTTGACATCGTTAAATTTTTTCTGTGGGGCTACGCAAAATACCCTCTTTACGCGAATAATCACCGAACTCTAGACGCATTAAAAAACCAACATTACTCAAGTTATGGCCAAGATACAGCCCGAAATGTGCGAAAAAGTGGTTAAAAATTACCTTAAAAGAATCGCATGCTGCGAATCTTCCAGAGGCGGCCATTTAAATGATATTGTTTTTCACACTTAATGACCCAATTTGATAATGAGTTAAAATTTTCACCAAAAATGTATCGCTTTGTGTGTTTTATTTAGCTTTACTTTCGAAATCGAAAAATGAATGACTTTTCATTTTAAAGGACTTTTCTCTCGTAACGACTGAGGATATCATCATTTTCTTTAGGTAGTGTCTATGCTTCAATGCCATAAAGCAAAACTAGGATGGTCAAGATCTCATATAGAGTATTTTTACTTAGTTCTTCCGGATGAGTCCTTACTACCCAATTGTTTCCTTAGCCCAAACAGTGATTGACAAGAGTGAGTATTCGTTTGATTTCTACTGAGGTGTTGTTTGTAGAATTTAGAGCAGATGTTGTATATCCAATCTTGGCGACGTCGTATATTTAGTTTTGCTCTAATTTGTCGGTGCACCAATTTTGGCAGCCTCTGTTTCAATATTAGAGGATGCACCGATGGCAGCCCGCTCTGTTCTCCCAATTATATCGCACAGACTTTCAAAGGATTGTGCCTCCAGTCTTCGTTTGTCAGTTCGGCATAATTCTTGCAACTTTCATGTTAAAAAATAACATCGCATCACGTTTTCGCACCAGGTCTCGGTTGGGTTTTTGATGAAGCAGTGAGCATTCTCAATCGTCATTCTCCACAGATAGATGGACTTTTTCGGCGTTACACAATCAGGAAGAATAATTTTTCTTGGCACCGACTGTGATTCTACTCATTAGAGACTCCCGGGCTTTGTGGCAGGTCTACTTTGTACGCTTTTTGTGTAGTTCGATTTGCCTGCCAACATTTCTTGGTGGTGGTCGAGCGAAACCCAGCGCATAAGCTGCTGTGTCTCTATTGGCACATTGGGCGCAATGCCACTAGTTGAGAGATTTCGAGATACGAGTCCGGGGAAGACTCTGACAAACATTAGTTCTCATTTGTTCTTACTCTTGGAAAATCCGCATTAGTACCCTGGCTGTAAAAAGGTGATGATACAAGTAAATATTGGCTTCCCGGAAGGATCGGACATTCAGAAAACTGGAGGCATCGCTTACGTCTATCGCAATATGATCAATTTGATTTAGCGTTTCATGATCTAAAGACCGCCTAGTACCTTGTTTGCAAGTGATGGTTATATTTCGTCCCTTCGCCAAGACAATAAGCCTAAGTCCGTTACGAGACGTGGAGTCGTGTAGGCTATTGTTAACAACTGTTCCTTCCAGAGACGTACTCGTTTCCTTTTCTTAACGTCATGCTTTGGACATTGCTCATATGTCCTGTCGTGGAGTTGGTAAAGGCATTTCGTGAAGTCGTTCTTTTTTCCGTATGGCGCATATTAGTTTCAGTAAGCGAATTTAGCCTGTAGGTGAATTGTTTTAAAATGCTCGCTTACTTGTTGGGGGCTCAGGACTTCTTGCCTTAGTCTCTCGCATATTCCAAATCCATATCCGAGTAAGCGCTGTTTCCATAGCAATCACCATGATTAAAATTAAAGTCTTACATCCACCTTATATTTGGCCATTCTATTGCACCGCCTGGATGGGAGGGATACCTGCATGTGAGCGGTGAAAGATTTCTGCCAATTGTTTGGTTGCGCGAAGTTTGTTAAGAGTCCAAACAGTGGACGTGCATAATCCAAGTTCGTTGTCTTTTAAATTAATGCAATAATCGTCAACAACAAATCCAGTTATATCCGAGGCCATTAGTTGGTTCGTCACATTGATAAACTCGTTCGTATATAGTTGTGAATCCTCTGACTATGTAGGCCAGTATATTACTTCTGGCCGTGCACGTCCTCGCACGTCCTCGCCAGGGACCATCACGAGGAGGTAAAGCAAGTACTCCGTTACGAACTTGATTATTGCGCTGCTGGGCCAATTTTAAATAAAGGACAGCCATCAGTTTCCCGAAATTCTGTTTATTGCCATCGAAGTGAGATTTAAACACCTGACTATTAGCTATGAATGGCACTTACACTGTCGAAACCAAACAAGTTTCTATTCTTTGCATGACAATGATAGCCTACATTCGAACGACCATATATACGATATCATCCATGATGTTCTGAAAAGTTTAGGTTTTCTAAGACAGTTGTAAGCAATAATTCAGTCCGTGTGATCTGGCTTAAATATATTGGGCATTTATCCGCACAAACTGGGTGTACAGCGCTCCCTAGCATGTGGTACTCTACACCTGTTAAATAGGATTGAAACCCGGGCGATTTAACTAATCGGCGATGCTTATATTGCATAGCTAATTGACTTCCTTGAACACTGATGTAATACCTATTCCGCTTCCCCATTCTATAGCTTTTTTCAATATAATGCATTCCGCATGCAAACTTTTAACCATAGTACACGACTTGCTATAAAGACTATCAGTCGATAGAATCGCTATTGCTGAGGTCTTTATTTCTTAGTCATTATAACCTGCTAACATTCAAAACCAACGTACGTTGGAATCTTTTAATCTTCATTCCTTATTTGTTCTTTTGTTTGTTTTCGCCTACTGATACTGATAAATTCTATCTCATATTGAATTGCTGAAGCAATTCCAGTGATGTCGTTCCAAGCCTTCGAAAACATAGAAAACATAGTCTTTTTGGCAATCGTCGAATTAAAAAATACATCACCCATACTAGTATAAAAGAACTCTTACTTAGCGGTATTGTCGTTAATAGAAGAGAATTTCTTTAAATATTTGTTTGCTTAAGAAGAACATGTTAACTATTTCAGGATTCCTTCTAGTTAAAAAGAGCTTAAACTATTTGACATCCCAAACCACACAGAACTACAGCTGTCAAATTTAATTTCCAACTTTGACCTCATCCAAAATCTGCTTCTATTATCTACTCCTCTTCAGCATGCTCCTAAATGTCAAGATCAAACAGTTCCAATCCCAGCTAGCCACAGAAAGCAACTTATTTCTATTGCTTCAACACATTTAACTCTTAACTGGATCCGCCATCCTCTTTCCAACTTATTTGTAAAATTCGTCATCGCCTGCGTCTCCTTCTACTATTCCATCTTTGTCTTCATATCCGTTGTCATGGTAGGGTTTGTCCATTTGCAATGTCTATCTATATATCCTGCGGAATTTAATCCAAAAACTGTGTAAATTAAGAAAGTTTTCATCTATCTTTCTAAGGAAACACATACAACGAAACGCAACAAGAATGAATGACAACAAAAGAGCAGAAAAAAAAAACGAAACTCTTCTGCTTGTGTTATTAACTCTCGATGTGGCTGTTTGCATGTGGAGGTCCTTGTATGGTTTCAGGCGAAACAAGCACAAGACTCAACTTTATCCGATTAAGTTTTTCAATCCTTTTGCTTACTCTCTAACTTCAATCCTTTTCTTACTATTCTCTAGACCCCTGTAAATTGGGTGGGAATCAAGAAGAAAAGAAAAATATCTTCAAAAGGATTTCATATCCCTGTGATGACCGAAAAACCCGAGGAGTTTGTTCAGGCTCCACGAGGACTATATCCTTGACAGATGTTTACACCATCACCATTACCGCTCACCAAGACTTTTACCGAAAAAAAAAAAAAAAAAAACCAACACCAACCCAATTGCTATAGCCATGGCCATCACCTTCTCACCATCGCATCAAAAGACCCGAAGGAGTGAACCAACATCCGGTGAACAAGTTCTCATCTTGCTTAGCGGTCAGTTGGTGGTCGGCTTCCGTTCTTCCGGAATAGTTTTTACTTGCTCTTACTCTTGCTCCACTTTGCTCTGCACAGTCTTTCGTTCTTGTATTTCAACTGACAGGAATTGGTGTTTTTCTTGGCTTTCCATTAACAAATAGCCGGTTGGGGTAGGTAGGTAGGTAGGTAGTTACGTTGAAAGGAAGGTACGAGTATGAGGTAGGCTAGCCAAGCAAATGCATGGCAAAGGGTTGGTCTCGGTTGAAATATGAACATCATCATCCCCTATGTTGCGGTCTGTGAATTGCGGTTCGAGGTTTCGGTGTTTTAAGGACTTTTCTCTCCTTTTTTACGATTGAAATTAATTGTTTGGCTTTGTCGTCGTAGTTATGGTCCTTTTCGTCGTAACCGATGTTGTTGATATCGACCTTGTAGGCTTTGTGTTCTTCAAAAGTGGGATGATTATCTACCGAGAATGACTAAAACCTTTAAAAAAATAAACTCCCCTCTGCCTTAAACCAATTCGATGGTTGTCCAAACATTCGATGATCTACCTACATACTCGTATATACCAACCAGTATTCGTATGTAGAAGAACTAAAGGATTCGATGAACATTTTTTAATCCTTGAATAATTTTCAGTAATTTCATCGCAGCACTCCTTTGAGCTGTGGTTAAGCTGTCAGGCAGCAGGAAAACCTTTTGCTTGCAAGCGTAAAACGAGTTCTCTAGCTTTGAGTGTCCTGATCTTATGACACATTAAGGAAACGAAGAACTTAACAGAGATTAGTTCGTTGAAGGGACGTACACAGGATGCTCGTATGTTTTTTGTTTCTTTTATTTTTATCTTACCAAGAGGAGGTAGTGTCTAGTTCTCCGTGAGAAGATTGCAGCATGTGCATTGCGAAGGGGTGTGGAAATTCATAGCGTTGCATTGAATTACTCCCTCAAGGATATTAATTTCGAAAGCAGTGTACTTTAAATTTTTAATTAAATTGTTGCAATGCAGTTTGCAGCACTTTATTGAGGATGCAAATGAGAGGAGGAAACTGCTGTTGCGACAAGATAGTGTCTCGGAAGTCGTTTCTAAAGTATGCAGAGTAATCTTCAAAGAATCCATTTAGCACACTGGAAGAAGTTGAACGGCGTATATCCCTTGGGAGTAAAATTTTACTTTGAAGTTTTTCAAAATCGCTATCTATTGTGTTAATCTGTGAAGTCTTTTAGTTGTCATTTAGCCAAGCAGTAGTAACACAAAGTATAACTTGCATCGTATTAACACAGGCAATGGTAGGTTGCGTCGCGCTAATCGATTGACAATGAACAAGAGCCTCATGTTATCCTCATGCAATCACTGCTGTAAGGCTGTTTGCAGTCTAAGAAATGTATTTGAAAGGACTGATGATAATTAGTGAGAAAAGAGTTAAATTTTTAGTTGTGGGTGCTATATATGCGACTGAAGTCAGAGTTAAATTTAGACAAAAAGTTTTGAACGTAAGGTATGGCAGCAAGTAGGCGATTTCTATCTATATTACTATTATTATTATTATTATTATTATAAACTGTTTATATTGTTTTAAGGGTTTACAAAGCAATTTACAAGAATAATGGCATGGCAAAAATCTGCCGTCCGCCTGGAGAGACATTGAGAGTAAATAAAGTAAAGAAAAGCTAATGTAAATTTTAGTAATAAATCTTAAATAAAACTAATAGCTTGGACGCATTTAGAGAGCTAACCAGCAATGCGGCATAATATAACAATTTTAATGATTTGAAACATAAAATTACAAAGTTAAACTCCAGTAACTGGGTGAATAACTGAGGTTGTTACAGAAAGCTATTACGGTAAGTGAGAGCGTGATTGCAGTAGTTATAAAGGCTTAACCATTCTGTATCTCCTGCAAAGATATCTGACTTGCTTGGAAGTGTAACCTTCGAATTTCCTGTAAAATAGGACAAACGGCAAAAAAGTGGTAGATATCTTCGTTTTCCCTTTTGTTGCATAGCCCACATATCTTTTGCAGATCATCTCGGTGAGGTATAAAGTTCAAGATCAAAATTTCGACTCTGGTTTTAAAGACAGTACTAATTACTTTGCATGAGAACTCTTTGCTAAAATAGCTAGCATCAAATAGCTGCTGGTTTAAGTGTTTGTAAACATTACTGGATGTAGACGAAGTTGCTCTGGAGAGATTTTGAATATAAAGTTTTTCGTCGACCATTGCTATCAAATCTTAAAACATTTCTTGCCATATAGATAAATATTAGACTCCTGCAAAGAGAGAACTGTATCGTGGGATGCTGCTAACTGGTTCGATTCTTTGAATGGCGTGGCATTTGTACGAAGATGTTGCAGCAAGATGGATTTGTGAAGGACAATATTGTTCCTTTTCATTATCCTTCTTATATAAGGTAGTTCGCGTTTGCTTTCAAACTTTGTATATAAATGGGCGTAATACCTGACTCGAAGCAAATATCGTAATTCGGTGTTGGGTTTGGGGGCGGAATGGGCGCTTGAAAAAGTGCCTGTGGACTACTTCGAAGGCTTCGAGGACTGTAAATCCGAAAACTTGGACTCCATAGCACATGCAGGCATTAACAGGCGCATTGAAAACTCGATATTTACAGGCCAGATCAATATATTGATTTACGAAAACCTTAGGTCACATCATATTCAGAGCGAGCTTAGCCTCATTTCATTTGTTAATGGACTGCTTAAGAAAGTTGAGGTTGTGAGTCAATAAAACACCCAGGTACTTAAACTCCTGAATAACCTCAATGCGAGTGTTGTTAAGAAACCAATTCTCTTCTGGTAATCTTCTACTTTTTGGGCTTAAAAAATAAGTGCTTTTGTCTTTTGGGCATTAATATGAAGGCCCCAAGTCTCACAAAAATACAGGAGTCTGTTAATTTGCAGTTGAAACGTGAATGGGTTGTCAGCGAGCAAAATCAAGTCTTCAGCATATAGCAAGACTTTCACCAATATATTGGCAAAAAGAATTCCGCCGGGAAGTAGGCGACTGATTTCATCGAAGAACAGGGCAAAAATGTGGGGACTTAGGATAAACCCTTGAGGAACACCGGCTGTTGTTACAAACCAGTCAGAGAACTCGGAACCATGCCAAACAGTTGCCTTCGATAGGGAAAAAACATTAAAATACATCAGCAGGAATTTACGCTACAAACCTAGACATGATAGTTTGTAAATTAAAATCTGCCCATTCACTCAGTCAAAAGCAGCCCTAAAATCTACGAAACACGTATATAGTTTGCCTTTCTTCTCTATTTATTTTTTGGCTATGCTCGAAAGAGCGAAAATGTGATCCATTGTCGAAAAGCCTGGGCGAGAACTGGCTTGGAAACTGCTAAGACGATTGTTCAATTCTATCCATTTGGAAAGTCTATCATACATAACAGAAGTAAAAATATTTCTTTTAGAATTCAAAACAGAAACACCCCTATAGTTTTGTGCGAAGTTTGCATCACCTTTCTTGAAAATAGCAAAAATAGCTGCTTTGTTGTAACTACTGGGGATACATGCATCACTATAGAGTCTATTAAAGAAACGAAGAAGATACTTTTTCAGTTCCAGAGTGCAGCTTTTGAAAAATTCAACCGGGATACCGTCAATGCCTGGTGCCTTGTTGTTTTTCATTTTTTTAAGTGCGAAAATGGGGCATCAAGTTCACTGATAGAAATATTGGGCAATGCGTAGTCAAAGGTAAGAAGGTTCTCATCCGCCAGCAAAAGAGTTTTAAAATGTGCTGCTAGTGTTTCAGCATCTTCGTCCTTTGACAACCTACACCTAGGTCACGAGCATGCGTCCAAAATGATTTTGAATTTTGAATTTGCAACTACCTAATTTCGCTGCCAGATTTATAAGGTAGCTAGTTCTTTTCAACAAGCATAAACGTTTGTACTCTTTATTTGTATAAAGATATTTATTTTTGAAAAATAAACGAAAGACAGTTTGCGAAACTTTCTGCAATCATTGTCAAAGCAGTTGTTAACGGGTATAGACTTGCAATTTTTACTGATTGCAAATGGAGCTGAAATTTTGATGACTTCTACTATTTTATCACAAATATGTTCAACAGTACATGATGATTGTGGGGGGAGAAAAAGGTAGTTGCGATTTAATAGTGCTTTGAACTGAGAGGCGTTGCTCTCCATCTACCTAAAGTTTAAAATAATTATGAGAGTTTCTTCGCTGAGCGGTTATGTCAAAGTGAACTTGAACTTTTATAAGTGTGCTGAGAAGTTAGCCAGGTCGACCGTAAAGCCCTCGAACACATTAAGCCACGTCCCAGATATTGTACAAAAGTCAATAGCAGACTGCCCCTGGCCGCTAATAAATGTAAGTTCACCACATGGATCGCTTTTAGAAGCCCCATTTACCATCTTTATCTACGCTAAAAAGTACCAACGCTGGTTCGTGATGTTACAACATTTCTGACCATGCCAGAATGTTAAAGACAAAATTTGCACAAAATCAAATTTGCAACATAAACATCTTTTCGATCGAGACCCACTCGAACTCCTTATCCCATCATTCTAACAGCAGGCGAAAGGGTTTTCTATTTGCACCCACAAAATATCTACTCGTATTTGAGCTCAATAACGATACATTTGTAAAAAATAAAGTCGATTAACTGAGAACAATGATGGTGGCTATGGCGTGATCGTTAGCTCATTGGACTATCACGCAGAGAGCCTGGGTTCGATTCCCGGCTGAGTCACCAACAATTTTTCAAATCGCCATCACTCCCGAAAGTAAATTGCCTACGAAAAAGCTTCTAAGGAGTGCCGTTCGGACTCGGCGATAAACCTTAGGCCCCTCTCAGATGTGACAAAAATGAGAACATGAGCAACACAAATGAATATCAAGAAGCTCGGCCATGACCCATACCGGGCTTGCAGCGCCATAGGGTTTTTTTAGTTGAAAGCACCTCTTTACACATTTAACCTCTAAGTTCTGTTCTATGGGGTGAAAATGTAGTTTCTCCTTTGAGAAACCGCCGTATTCATGAAAATGTTGGGCTCTTCCTTGCCTATTTGTACGACAAACCCAACTTCGTTTGCATTTATAGCGTAGCCAAAAACAATATTGTGGTTCCGATTCTACAAAAAGCCTGTCCAATCTAGCTATTGTAGATAAACTGATATTAATTTTCGTTCGCTACCATAAGAGCTTCGACATCTCGTCTGATGAAGTTCAAAAACAACTTTATTCGCTTTACTCGCATGATGCATTTATCTAATTTGTTGTTAGTTCCACTCCTCTCAGCCAAGAAAGCCTTATGGACCTGTATTTGAAGCAGTGGATTTTTTAACTGATGATGCACAACCCGAAGATAGTATTTTTCTAGTAGGGAATTTCAACCTTTTCTCACTCGGAATGGGCTCCTGTCGACGATTTGTCACATTTCGTCTATGTAGGTGGTGGAATAACAACTTGAATTTGTCTTCGCATCAGATTCCGACAACTGTGTCGTCGTCAGAGGGATCAAGTTCTTTCCACCATGGACCGCTTGCGAACTCCATTATCAGTTATATACTCATATAAAAATGGCAACACATGTACCGATTTGTAAAATTCATTTTTATTTAACTTCAGAAGAGCCAAGTTGAGCAGAGTTCAAAAAATTCTTAAGAACTCGATCTGATTCCGAGTACAGTAACCATCGATTGGTATACAATGGTTTTTCATAACTTTGTGAGTCTCTTTAACTTGAGTACCTCTATCGCATGAAATGTAGCTTAAACTAGGAGCCTTAACTTTTCTTCCGATTTATTAATACATCTGCTGACCCAAAAACCATTGCGAATTTCTTTACATATCGTTTGCCCGATCCTTATCCTTATCTTTCTTATCTTTCCTTTCCCGTACTTATTCTTTCCTATCGAAGGAATCTATTCATAAAACGGGAAGTGAGGCCGAAATCGAAAATTTTTCAAAAGCATAGTATATCAAGAATTCCTTCCGTACAGTAGACCAACTATCTGAACAAATCAGCACGGTTTCATGAAAGGTAAATCAACCTTATTGAGTTTATCTCGAAGAAGCTTTACAATTAAGAAGACGGCGATGAATACGATCCAATATCCAAAGGTTTCAGCAAGGCATTCGATAAAAGATCTCACACTGGTGTCCCTCAGAGTAGTCATCTTGGACCAATTATCTTAATCCCAACGATTAACGATAATATTTCTATTTTCGCTGATGACATGAGAATTTTTTAAGCCATTTCAATAACATCTGACTTCCATTAGTTGCAAGATGACTTAAATAAGTTTTAGTGTGGTGCAAGCAAAACTTGTTAGAGCTCAAAGTTCCCGAAAACGTCTTCATCTGCGATTAGCCAGTTCCTTCCACTACCGAAGAAAGATCCATCCCCGAAGAAGGATCCAAATTCACCGCATCAATTACTGTCACTTTGAACCAATATCAAGAATGTTGCGTATAACCAACAACTAGGCCAAAGTCTTTGACCTAAATAACAGCAAATACGACTACATAATCAAAGAACAAAGAAAACCTGCTCAATACTAGTATGCCACTCCACTAAACCTCCATCGACATCTCTTTCTCCTCACCAATTAAGTCAAGAATGCATTTTTAAGTTTTTAACCCTAGTTTTCAGTTATTAGCTTTTCCAGGTCCGGGTATACCCCAATAAAAAAAATACAAAAATTCAATTAACATTATGCACATAAAAAATAATAAGGCTGGCCTAAACCATCATAATCATCACGATGCTATACACCAGAGATTTAAACAAAAAGTGAAGAACCACCTAATAGCCTCAGATAATGAGATAGTGAGTTCACTGTTGACGAACCTAGTGATTAGTTGACAACGATCTTCGAATCAGAACATGAAATAGCAGAGATCCTGACCTGACAATGATTCACATTAGTCTCATAAGCGCCCACGTCTCGAGAGCAGCTCTGTTCGAGCTATAAGTTAGATGCGACCAGAATAATGAAATTTAAAAGATTTACCCATATAATCTCCACGAAATAATGATAAGGACATGTTAAATCTTCGCTGTTTCCGGTGTGTAGCTGAGCGCTATCAAAAGTGCTTTAGTAGACGCAAACATAGAACAAGGGATAACAAATTGGATCTGCAACATGCTTACAGGTAGGGTAATAAACTGTTCTATTGGACAAAGCTCGGTTAGAATGGCAGTGACCAGGGGAACCCCTTAAGGGGGAGTTATATCTCCACTCCTTTGGGTACTGGTCATAAATGACATTCTCAAAAAGCTTAACTCAATTGGTATCAGCGCCACGGCATACGCGGATGACGTGGTAATAATAGTGCAGGGAAAATACTTAAACATTTTTAGTGAAATCATGGAGCTTGCCTTGAAGACGATTAGCACCTGGGCAGGCAGCTGTGGTCTCAATGTCAATCCCTCCAAAACGGAACTGGTTCTCTTTACCAGAAAGTACGGTATCTTGTACTTTCTGGTAAAGATTCACATTGCCAAAACTCGGTGGAATGGAGCTGTCCCTTTCAGATAGTGCGAAGTACCTTGGCGTGATTCTGGAAAAGAAACTGAATTGCAATCTTAACGTAGCGGAAAGAATTAAAAAGGCATATAATACTCTTTGAACATATTGAAAAGAACTGTGGGAAAAATTTGGTGCCTTAAACCTGCTATGGTGTACTGGCTATATACGGTAGTGGGAGACCCGTATATGATATATGGCGCACTGGCATGGTGGAAAGCAACAACTAAGAAAACGATTTACGGAAAATTAGCAGCGGTTTAGAGAACGGCTACCATAGCCATTACAGGAGCGCTCCGTACCACCCCTACAGCAGCACTAGACGCCTTCCTACACCTGACACCGCTTGCTTTACAGATAAAAAAAACTTGCTGGCAACAGTGCGATTCGACTCACTAATCTGGGTCTTTTCAAAAACAGTAGCTTCGGACACGGCACAATCCTGGAAGAGCTACTACCAGGCAATACTGTTAGTACGGATGAAATCCCTTTTTTAATCGATTTCGACATTCTGTATGATATACTATATCCGGAGAGGAAGGACTGGCAAGAAAATGCAGTAACAAGATAAAACGAAATAGCAGTTTTTAGGTTGCGAATGTCAAACCACCTCTCTGCACAGTAGGGGTCACTATCGAGGAAAAAATCATAAAGACCGCCAGCATAAGGTGGCTGAACCTGGAAGGACATAGGGTATCAAAGGCTGTATGGCCACTTCTCGACGGTAACAGATCTAGGAAGCTTATTAAGCTAAATAGGGATAAGCTTAGGACGCTAATAGGAATACTAACAGGACACTGTCTACTGCTGAAGAACGCAAAGAGACTAAAACTAACAAATACGGACACTTGTAGATTCTGCGGGGATCTACAAGCGGTTGTGAACATAACACACATATTATGTGAATGTGAGGCAATATAGCGCAGCCGAAGGAAATTCTTAGGAAAATATTTCTTTGAAAACTTAGAGGAAATAGCCGGTACGGACTTCAAAGGCCTTCTTGGCTTCTGTAGAGAAATTGGGTGCTTTAACAGGGAAACAGTTTAGGTTTTCTTCTTTTTGGAGTTGGTTTTAACCCACAGGGGTTCGCCATGGGCCCGTTCAGGTGCCTAGTGTCTGTGTCTTGTGGCACATCCTATTTTACCTAACCTAACCTAAATTATACAAAAAAGTAAAACTGTGATTGCTACAATAACTACATAAAACTTGGGCAAAATTGTGGAGTAAAGCGAAGTGCAGATAGAAAACCAACGTTAGCACCTAGAGATATTAGAGAAATAAGACGCCTTGTTGTGAATATGTCGATCAGTCCTTCTGAAATTATTAACAATTTGAAGCTTAATGTGTCAACAAGGCGAGTGCAACAAAATTTAAAGTTAAATAATACCATTGAATACTTTAAACGCATCCCGAGACCCAAACTAACAACACGTCACAAAGCGAACAGGTTGATTTTCGCTGAAAAGTTTCGATTTTGGGATGAAGAGTGGTATAAAGAGGTATTTTTTGAAAAACAAAAATTCATTTAGATGGGCCAGATGGTTGTCCAAAATATTAGCATGATAAAAGAGCAGAAAGGCAGCATAGTCATGCTCGCAATTTTGGAGGAGGCACGTTAATGGTTTGGGGTGCTATGAACTGCTCTGGAAAGCCACCCATTTGTTTCATTTCTTCCAAAATGAATAACCAAAAATATACTGAGCTGTTAGATGATATTTTAGTGGGTCTTGGAGATGACTTATTCGGCAGAGAATTCAAATTTCAACAAGGTAACGCAGCTATCCACGTTTCTAAGTTGACAAAAGAGTTCTTTAAGACCCAAAACATCCCGTTATTGGACTGGCTGTTTTTAGAAATGGGTGTCAGTTTGATAACGTCAGAGATCTGAAAAGGGCTATCAATGAAGAATGGGACAAAATCGACATAATTCAGATACGAACATTAGTCGATTTGATGCCACGACTCATTCAAGATGTCATCATCAACAAAGGTTCAAGCACCAAGTACTAAGTTTTGATTTTAAATAAACCATACATATATATATCTATACATATAAAAATAAGAATACAATTTGGCTTTATCATTATTTCGTTTGGATAAAATTTGAAAAATAAATCAAAAATATGAAACAAGTTTTAATTTTTATGATTAATTTATTTTGTTATTTAATTTCTAAGACTGAACTTACTTACTTACTTTAGGTGGCGCTACAGTCCGGGGTGGACCTGGGCCTCAGTCAACAAGCTTCTTCAGCAAGCTCGATCCCTGGCTAGCTGCCTCCAGTTTCGCACGCTAAGTTGGCTGAGGTCTTCTTCCACTTGCGTGCGCCACCGGAGTCTTGGCCTTCTTCTACTGCGCTGTCCCTCGGGAGCGGATTCGAAGTCTTTTCGGACCGGAGCATTGGTGTCCATGCGCTCTACATCAACCAGCCATCTCAGTCTTTGGATCTTCACTCTTCTGGCTAGGTCCATCAAGTCGCTGTACAGTCCATAAAGTTCGTCGTTGTATCTCCTCCTCCACTCACCGTCAATGCAGACGGGACCGAAGATCGCCCGAAGAATTTTTCTCTCGAAGCAACCAAGAACACCATCATCCATTTTTGATAATGTCCATGCCTCTGCGCCATAGAGCAGGACCGGGATTGTTAAAGTCTTATAAAGGGTGACTTTTGTTGTCCGAGAGAGGGCTTTGCTACTCAATTGCCTTCTTAACCCAAAGAAACAGCGGTTGGCAAGAGTTATTCTTCGCTTGATCTCAGCGCTGGTGTCGTTGTCTGTATTTATAGCGGAGCCTAGGTAGACAAACTCACTAACTACCTCAAAGTTATATCTGTCGAGGGTGACGTTTTGCCCGAGACGCCGGTGTTGGTTGTCCCTTTTTCTTGACAGCATATACTTGGTCTTGCCCTCATTGACCGCTAAATCCATTTTCGCCGCTTCCGTCTCAATACTCGCGAAAGCGCCACTGACATCACGCTACTTTCTCCCGATTATGTCAATATCGTCGACGTATGCGAGTAGTTGGACGGACTTTTGAAAGATAGTGCCTCTTGTGTTTGCTCGTGAGTTTTGCACTATTCTTTCAAATTCCAAGACTGAACTAGGTCTTGTAAAATTCTCAAAATAAAATTTTACTTTGCATACTTTGTACTTTGAACAAAAGTCTGCATGCAAAGGGAAGAAAATCTCAGAGTAAGACCACAGTCAGTGCTGACAATTTGAATGGATCGTTTTAGCAGACAAAATCGAAACCTTCATTGTCAGAAAAAAAATAAACAAGGCGATGCTTTGTCTGCCCAACTTCGGGCATATGTCCACCACAGTTTTATCTGATGAATGTCATCCGAGGGACAAAGTTTTTTGACCACTTTTTCAAACGTATGTGGCCGTATGTCCTCAATAACATGAATGCATCGACAGACCAGTGACTTTACTTATCCACAAAAAAAATAATCAAAAGGTGTCAAATCACAAGATCTTGTAGGCCCCGAAATTATGTATTCTCCGTAAGTTTGTTTCAATAATTTGACTCTTTGCTGTATGGAACGTAGCGTCATCCAGCTAAAACCACGTCTCTTTCATATTCATGCCATTCAATCAGGGAACGAAAAAATCATTTATCATGATACGAGTATAGCGAATACACTCGACCATAACTCGTTAATAAGCTTCATTATTCATCATGGTCTGATAACCGGATGGCACCAAACTGTGCATTTTTGGGATGTAACGTCCTTTCGATAATCTCATGTGGATACCTTCGCTCCAAATGCGACAATTTTGCTCACTTACATACCTATTGAGCCAAAAATGAACCTCATCGCTGAAGTTCGATATAAAAGCGGATCCAATGCCAGTTGATTGTCCCAATCGACCGAAATTTCGACGCAGACGATGGTCATTACGCTCTAGTTCTTGCAAAAGCTATACCTTGTAAGCCTTCAATCCACGATCTTTGCTTTAAATTTTCCATAAAGTTGACGGACAAAGACCAAATTGTTGTGATCGACATCGGATCGAAATATTTGGATCTTCTTCAACACTCTCCAGAGCAGATGAAATATTTTCTTCAGAATGCACTACGACAAAATTGTGAAGACTATTGAATAAAAATGACACTGACAGTTTGCCTATGGCAATTATTTTGACAGATATAAATGTCTGAAGTTAGTACTAAGTTAGTAACAACGTTTATATAAATTTATAAAGAAACTGATAGTGGTGTTTTTGAAGAAAGTTCTGTTCATATTGCCAAAAACTCTCAAGTTTGTTACAATTTTAGGGTACGGCAAATAAAAAATTGTCGTTTTTCATTTCAGATGGCAACCCTATGCACGGTTTCTACGTTCAACCACAATAACAGCCATTATGCATACATCTAACATTTCAGAACCGTTTATACGCTATTTACAAAGAGCGACACACAACATCAACGCCTGCGACAATACATCGCAATAGCCACCTTTGACTTTGGGATAGAAGGGGACTTTCTTTCCCTCGATTCTGTTATTATATCCGAAAAATCATTCTTACTGTTCTCTACCTCTTTGGGTTTAGAAATAGTAGGTAAGCCCATTTTCGAGCAGTCGGAGGCTCTATGCAGGCTTAAGCTATGAGAGAGACATCACCCGCCCTTCATTTAAGATCAAAAGACTCAGAACGTCAACGGACTATGAACTCAAAGTATGCATTTAGAACGTACGTACATTGTACGATCAGCTTGAATTTGTCGTTATGCGGTACAAGGCAAATTTAGCCTCGATCAAGAAGATACTTTGGATAGGATCAGATATGCAAAAACGACAACATTGCGACATTTATTACAATTGCCACAAGAGGATACACACGCTAGGATGCGCAGTCGTAGTGAGTAGATAGTGCGTAGGGCAGGTGTCTTCACCTTCAATGGATCTCTCCAACTTCTGGGGTACGTGGACAATATCGATATCATTGGCCTCTCCTATGAATAGACGAAGTTGGTAGGCTTTGTAGTGAATGCGGACAAGATGCGGAATACGTCCTGTCAACAAAGAGTGAAACATCTGTCCACGGCTTACGACAAAACGCCACTTTTGTTTGGTAATAACAACTTCGATGTTATTAAGAAATTCATCTACCTCGGACTCAACAGATCAGGCGAAGAATTACATTTCGAAAGCGCTGCTACTTCGATTTGGCTAAACAAATGGGTTCGACACTCTTCTCTCTGAAGATAAAACGCAAGCTTTATAAAATATTGATCCTGCCAGTTCTGCTTTACCGGATCTGAGTTCTGGACTGGAGAAATATTTTTCCCCGTGTACAAGGAGGGCAGTCGGAGGAGAAAATGTAACCGCGAACACTTTGACTTGTACCAATATGTGCATGTAGTCCAAAAGGCTAAAACTCGTCGACTACATTGGTTCAGCCACATCGAGCGAATGAACATTAATGCACCAGCCAAGAGAATCTTCGATTCCTAGCCCCCATTTTCGAGACTACATGAAAGGCCGAACTTCTGTTTTATGGAACAAGCCATCGCGGATGCCAGAGCGCGTGATCTGAACAACTAGAAATAGCTAGCCCAGGATCGTAGAGTAAGAATTCCTTCCTTTTCAAAGCAAGCGGATGAAACTGCTTTACGGTCGTTTAAGAGAAGTACCTCCGGCAATTCTTGATCAGGAAGGAGACGTGTCAGCAAAGTACTATACCGGCCTTACAAGGATGCCCGTCTTATAAAAAAAAAACACTCGTATAATATGACTTAGATGGCTTGATCACCAAACCAAAAAGACAACGTTCAAGAAGACAAACTGATCAACGAACAATATCTAGCAATCGATCTCTTATCAAAGCTAAGTCATAAGCTGATGGCGAATTCAACTCAATAACCTTCTGGGATTTGTATTCTTATCTACATAGATGGTTCTAAATTAGTAGACTCCTTAAAGATTCTTGAGTAATAGAATTTTAAATTACCACTGCTAATCCGAAACGTTACGTTGAGGAATCGAAAACAGGCTTTACGTTGTGAAAAAGATTTTGGTAAGAGCTATAACGAGAACAAAACAATTTAAAATTTCTTTTAAAATTTCAAACAAAACACAACAACACAACCTAGAGTGACTTCATAGATTATATTGTATTTCTCCGAATTTGGAAGCCTTCAATAGAGAACAGAATGCTTAGGCCACACAAAGTTATGTTCTCAACTATTGGCAAATTTTGTATCTCTACTGACAAAGTCTTCACTTGCCATTGTTTAATTATCATTCCAACTGATGTGAAAAATTTCAATTTGTGTACGAAAATTTCAAAATATTTCCACCATCAATAAGGTCTTCAATATTTGCATCTCAATTTATTATTGCTCCACTCAAGTCGATTCACAAAATTCACAGTATTCATTGGATTCATCCTGTTCAACCATAAGTTTCCTCTGGACAAGAGATACTGGTCTTCCCGGAATACTCAAAAAATAAGAAAATAAAAAAAATCCACACACACACTCGAGTAGTATTTGTGAACCAAAAAACTTGTGCATTCTCACTTTGACATAGGAAATGAAATACACCATCATAACTTCACAAAATACGAATATTTCCTTCTTCAATTGCTTCGAATATCCTTTTCAAAATATGCATGCATGCGGAAGTCTCATGCTCACAGTGCCGGCACATTCAAACTGTCCCCCTTGTCGTCTTGAAATATTCACAGATATTTTCACATAATTTACACCCGCAATAAAATATTTGAAACTATGTACCAGAACCGGAAAACACCCCCCCCCCTCATTCATAACAGCAACACCAAATACACTTGAAAGAAGCACCATGGTGTACGAATACGAATATGCACAACAAGAAAAACATCCAACTAACCCAAGAGGATAATTCAATTGAGTCACACAGATTTCAAATCGATGTCCTTTCTCCTGAGTCCCAACATAACACATTCGGATCGGGCACATATCTAGTATTCGTATTCGTATTCGCATTTCTATATATCTATCCAGAATAAACAGCATCCCATCCTACATGGTTGTGAGGAATAAAATTTGTATCTATGCAAACTACTCAAACAAGATTGCCCCTCTTCATGTGACAACTTGAAAGGATGATTGGGGAGTGGTGGTATGCTAGCATGACCATGGAATGAGCATTTGGGTTGGGGAGCTTTCCGTTTCAGTGCGTAGCCCGTATCCATATCCTCTGCTTCAAAACAAATATGGAGAGCACATAAAAACGAAAATAATTCGAACGCATCCTATTTTTGCTGTTCGTTGTTAAAGTGTCTGTTTTATCTTGCTTAGAAGTTTTTTGTTACTTCAACTGCCGCAGGACATAAACGAACGAGTACACACTCCTATACTCGTACACATCACATCAAAATGGAAAGCAAACTTTTTCTACTTCGTTCTTCATCAGACCAAACCAGACGCATGTCAAGAGAATGAAATGGAAATAAACTCTGCGAAAAACCTCCTTAAACAAGAAAGAAAAAAAAAGAAGAAAGATTCGCCTTAACAGTTCAGTTTTTAAGGGTACCTATCTGCTCGCATTATAACAATCTTTTATCCTTGTTCCGATCCTTTGACACGCAACGGATCCCTCATAAAAGCAAAACAAAAAAAAAACTCGTAAGTGAAACTTTTCCACTTTTCTCTGCTTTCGAGGTCTCTTTTTGTCTTTTTTTGTCTTTTTTTATGGCCACGTTCTTTTTGGGCTTTTTTTGTAGACGGAAATTCGTCACACATACGGAGATTTTGGGTATGACGGGATGGAAACACGTACTGCCTCTGACTGCCTGGCATACATGCGTGTCCTTTATGATGCGCGACCTCCCGTCACTGTGTCATTAAAACGAAAAGCGGAAAGAACAACGAATTTAAATCACCTCCGAAACGATGATACAGATGAGCCAAAAGAAAAATGCTGAGGTCGTAAATTTTCCCAAACCAAAACTAACATAAAAAAAAATATTGAAAATAAAAATATAGTATAGTGTATACATGTATACAAATGTATATTGAGTAAACACGGTGATGGACGCCGACTGGAGGCACCCCGACGACGATGGTTCGCCATTGGACGCCAGTTTATTTATTTATGAAATAAAAGTTTATTTCGAAACTTAATTCGCTACGAGTATGTGAAGGCAATTTGGAAATAGGGCGGTCGAAAGGTTTTCCAATCAAACCCCCGCCTTCAATTTTAGGCCTAAGAGACTCTGTTTGGTAAATCATATTTAGAAAAATACACCTCGAATTATAAAGTTCAATCCATGAAATTTATTCTTTTTCTTCGGAACAAGAAACCATGACTTTGGTTACACGATGTTCTCTAAAACTTTTTCCATTGAGGGTAGTGTTGGCCATAAACCAAAGGCTGGCTACATATTTAAAGAAAGGGAAGTTCCTTGTAATTATATGGTAAAAATATGAACTCCTTGGTGTTCTAAGGCGGTTACTGATATGTCCTCATTCAATATTAATGACAGAAAGGCGGTGGTAACTAACAAGAAAATCATAGATTTCTTGCCCTACCTGGCTTATGATGGGGTACGAAACAATTTGCAAAAAGCCATTGCAAACTTTTAGAAGCAATGTCAACATTTCCTGGAGAAGTTTGTTGAAGTATTTTTGAAATTTATTGGCTACCGATGTTGTAACTTAGTACGAACCGAACAATAAGATTTTGATTGGCTTGGAAGTATTGGGCAATTGTAAAAAGACATTTTGATTTAACATAAGCTGTGTTCGACCAATCACTCCTTTACCCATTTATACCTGGGAAGTATTGGGTGCTCTTGAAATAGGATAGGCACTGAGCGACATAAACCTGGCGATATCCAGTGCTGCATACTGTTTTCTACACATCAATTGTGCATATAATACCTCCACATGGTAACAGCCGGCTACTGGTCGGTGTCCATCCATAGAAGACTTGCTAAACTTATAAGCGCGAGTACTGACAAGCAGACAAAAATAGCAGCACTATAAACGGGAGAGCGGATGAATGCACCAGATGGAATTAATGGAGAAGTACAATTCCGGAACAAATAAGACCTTATCCTGGCAACTCCGACATATTTGGAGCTCGGTCCAGTGAGGACTTCCAAGACTTAGCCCTCTATGGACACTGCTCACATCCCCCAACGGGTTACTGGCTTCGGCCTAACCGACCGAAGGAGTATCAGAAGTGGAACTTGCCCTCCAGGTAGGGTATTGTACCAGCGAGGTATTTGTCCGGCCATGGAAAGAAAATTCAAGTTACCATTCGACAACAAGCCTCGGATACAAACGGATCTACATACTCCGGGTATGCAAGTGGAATGTTAGGGCTCCTAGTAGGCCACGTGCAGCTAAACAACTAGCGAAGGCCCTAGATTGCTGCAAAGCAGACATTACTGCCATCAAAGAAATACGATGGGATGGGCCGGACAAAAAGAGGGAGAACAATTGCGACATTAACTATTGCGATTCTTATCGACCGCAAAATGAGCGTCTATTTGGATGCGAATTTCCTATTTGCGGCAGATTTAGGCTAGATAGATTCGCATATATATATGTATAAACTAAAAGTGCAGACATTCCCCTACGGAACACAAGGTCGATATCACCAAATATTGTTTCTTCGAGTTCCTCTACAAGACATATGAGTAGCGTCTGAAGTATGACCCTGAAATCGTACTAGGCGATTTTAACACCAGGATAGGAACGGAGTACATTTTAAGTTAGACAGGTGGTGAGCGTAGCCCTCGCGACACCATGCCTGGCAACGGATATGAGCTTATTGGCTTTGCGGTGACACGAAATACCACTACAGCAAGCTTATGATTTTCTCATCTCAATATGTATGAGGAGTGATGGCGATCTCTGGATCATGGAATGAAATCAAATCAAATTGATCACATTGTGATAGGCGTAAGGCATGCCTCCAGTGTTCTTAACTTCCGAACGTTCCGAGCAGGCTCCGATTGACTCGGATCACCACCTAAGCAGCACAACAAAGAAGAACAGCTGTGAGAAGAAAAACGTTGGGACGCTGTAATCGTAAGATACCGTGAGAATCTTCGCAAAACGCGTACTCTGAAATTTGTCAACAAGTCCCTTTCCACCAGCATCAAGTACCGAAGACCAGTGGCATCGCTGCCTACGTACCATTAGAGAAGCCGCAAATAATATGATGAGTTTTGCCCGACCACCACCAAGAAATCACTGGTTTGATGGAGAATTCCGAAAAGCGCATACAGGTGAATAAGAGGTATGCAATACAATGAAAACGAAGGTCGAGAACCCCTTGCGAGCTCTACAAATATAAAAGACAGGAAGAACAACAAACCCAATATGCAAAAAACGAGCTTCATCGCTGAAGATGGTGTTTTGAATGAAATTCAAGATTTTCTTCAAACTTGTGCGGAGAAGTTTCCAAGCTATAGGCTTCAGTTCTTGAGCTAATTTGGCCTTGTTACGGTGTTAGCCAAAATGAGATTCCCAATTCCTATCTACAGCGTGAAACCGAATGATTTGGCTCATTTTGTACTGACGCACTTTTAGCTGTGATATTTTCGGTACTTCGACTGATGCGTTGTCTCACTGGCACAGGAACACTCAGTAGTGAATATTTTGACTGCAATATATCGACTATAGTACGCACGAACGGCCTGTCTGTGCCTGAGGGCCCGTAAATTTGCATCCACTGACTCAGAACTCCGGTAGTAATTTTTAACAATTTCCAAACGATGCTAGCTTGTGAACTTTACCATTGCAAAAATGTTAACGTTAACTGACGTTTCGGAATTGGCAGATAATAAAACAAGTTTAAGGATGTTTGTATTAAGATACAAAATTGTTATGTCTCTAAGGAAAAACCTTCTAAAATCATTTTTCTGCAGACTGTATAGCGACGAAGAAGCCCATTATCCAGCCGTCATGTAGAGCAGCCCATTCAACCAAAGACAATGATACCCAAAACTACGGTTCACGCGACCAAAGTGATGTAACAAAAGCAATATCAAAGGCAAAATCAAAGAAAGTAGCAGAGCCTGAAGGCTTGCCGGTCGATGTATTAAAGTTTGCTGAAATTGACTTTGTAGAGAGCATACAGCGGCTCGTTGCTCAGAAGAGTGTATGCCTAATGAGTCGAATCTCAGTATCGTTTGTCCGATCCACAAAAAAAAGACCTCCTCAACTGCGTCCACTATGGAGGTATAAGTTCCCTAAACATCGCATACAAGATTGTATCTGCCATATTGTGTAACCGTTTGAAACCTTTCGTCAACAACCTGGCTGGCCCTTGTCTGTGCGGTTACAAAGCAGGAAAATCGATAATCGACCAAATTTTCACACTCCTGGCAGATCCTCGAAAAATCTCAGGGAGTCAAATTGACACCCACTATCTTTTTACACAATTTAAGCTGCATTTTACAGCATTTATAGAGACGAGCTGCATAGAGCTCCGTCTAGTTCTGGCAACAGTGCCAACCTGTCCACCTCTGCTAAATAACGTTTGAGAACTCTCTCTGCTCCGCTAAAGTCGGTAACGATTTATCCAAGAACTTTGATGTCAAAAAATGTATCAGACAAGATTGAGCGCTGTCAAGTGACTTCCCTAAACAATTACGCGGAACTTATAGGCTTACTCTGAAAGACAAAGTCTGCGCAACTATTAACATGAATAATTGCAAAAGTACACCGGGCTATCATCGTTCTCTAATATTGGTTGAAGGGATATGCAACATTGGCAAATTGGAAAGAAATTTACAGTCGATAGTTAGTTGGCGATGGCGCGATAGTTAGCTCATTCGACTATCACGCAGTGAGTCACCCTTTCGGCGGGCAATGGCAAACTCTCGAAAGTAAAATTGCCTACGAAAAAGCTTCTAAGGAGTTCCGTTCGGACTCGGCGATAAACCGTAGGCCCCGCTCAGATAAGACTAAAATACAACATGAGCAACACAAATGAGTGTCAAGAAGCTAGGCCATGGCCCATACCGGGCTGCCAGCGCCACAGTGTTTTTTTTAGTTATGTTTTCAAGACAGTAAGGACTCTGTCTACCTTGGCTCTGTTATTCATAAAATCTGTCTGTAACACACCAGAGGATATATCTCTTAAAGCTAAGGATCCTTTATATAAGATGTTGACCATTCCAGTCCTGCCATATGGTGCTGTAACATGGACTCTATCGAAAGTAGATGAAGATACCCTCAGTCGTTTCGAGAGAAAAATCTTTCGAAGATTCAACGACGAAAAATAAGAGCTTTACAGCGACATTGACCTGATCAAAAATCTGTCAAGAAGTTCCTCGAGATTTTCTTCATCTCTCTCACAGTAGATTTTTACCAGATTGTTACGTACGTCATTCAGTTTTCGATTTCGAAAGTAAAGCTAAATAAAACACACAAAGCGATACATTTTTGATGAATATTTTAACTCATTATAAAATTGGGTCATTAAGAGTGAAAAACAATATCATTCAAATGGCCGCCTCTGGAAGATTCGCAGCATGCGATTTTTTTAAGGTAATTTTTAACCACTTTTTCGTACATTTCGGGCGGTATCTTGGCCATAACTTGAGTAAAGTTGGTTTTGAATGCGTCAGGAGTGCGGAGATTATTCGCGAAAACACGGTATTTTGCGTAGCCCAACAGAAAAAAATCGAACGGTGTCAAATCGCATGATCTTGGCGGCCAATTGACGTCGCCAAAACGTGAAATTACGCGACCTGGAAGCTTTTAAGGCATTATTGGTCGTATTGTGTGGCTTGTTACCCCGCCTTGTTGGAACCACATATCGTCCAAGTCATGATCTTCAACTGTCGGCCAAAAAAATTGGTTATCATTCGACCATATCGCTCCGAATTGACGGACACCGTCCGCCCATTGGGATCTTCGAAGAAATACGCCCAATGACACCTTTCATCCATATAAATGTGCCTCATCACTAAAGAAAGTGTTGTTCCAAAATCGGTGTTAATTTTCTGTTGTTCCAACACCCGAAAAGCGTATCTGCGGCGTTGTGAATGGTCAGCAGGCTTCAATTGTTGCGTAAGTTGAACGCTGAGAATTCGGTTAATTAGAATCACTTGCACTTACAGCAGCAATATTTTCAACTGAGCATGCATTACGATGATGCACAGGCTTTACGACATCAGTAACGCCTCTTCGAATTATTTTACAATTTTACCGGTCGAATTTGACGACCATATTCATCGCGTAATGCGCGAAAAGTGGCTACTTTTGAATCACCACTTTTGTAGTAAGTTTTAATAATTTTAACGCGTTGTTCGATTTGTAAGCGGTCCATTTTTGTAAATGGCAAACATTCAACTAATATTACAACTACCAACTTGAAACAACAAAATGAATGACTGTATTATGGAAATCTACGAATTGCTTCCTAATGACGTTTCGTTGTTGAGTCTTTGTATACCTATTCTACGCCTAAGTTTTTGGCCTTAATGATTAGATCATCTGCCATGATTACGGTGTCTGCCTTTTAGCAAAATTTGTGTTTCCCATTATCAAGAGTAAGACTTAAATCATGGAACAGTATTGCCATGACATTTTCTACTGAACTCTTCCAAGTATACCCATTTTATTGCACAGGCTACGTCTTTTCGAGGGCGTTCTCTGTTATACGGGGGTTCAGCAAATCTGGTCTTTTGCGTGATAATATCATAGCTTAATCTGATGTACACAGCATTTGACCAGCGACATATTTTAAGGCCTTTCAGTGACCATTCGATATATGAATTCTGTACGATGGGAACGAAGAGCACTAGGAATCTCGGTTCCAGCCTGGTTTGAAAGAAGGAGCGTCATAGTGGCTGTGGTCTATACTTTAATACATAGGGAGAGTTTTCTGATAGTTGTTGGGATACTCATAAAATTCAGGAACATCTAAAAGGTACAAGGACCCTCAGACAAGCGTAGGTTTTAAGAAGGCCTCACCCTAGTCTAAAGTGGAAGTCTTAGCTACATGATGATTTCGAGTTGGCACTTGTGGGAACAGGGTTTCCCCAGGACAATCAAATGATTGTGAATGGGGATTATTCAACACTGTTGAACAGGAAGGGGATTGTCTATTATATGCCTTTATACAACAAAATTCAGCTTAAGCCAGCTTATGAAATCAATAATCTTAGCCTCCTCTCCCTGAGTTACAAATCCCGTGACCTTTATTCTGTTTTCATATAACAACACCTTACGAATCCTTTTCATATTCTAACATTTCCATTTTATGGCCAATCCGACCCTGACCATTTACCCATAAAACACTAAATTTTCTTTTAAATTGAAATTGGCGACGATGGCATTTTTTTATATGATTTTCCCTCTTGGCCTCTCTCCATAATTTCTTTTCAATACAAGTGAATGAATGTCTTGCCGCATCATAAAAAAATATCCTTCGTGCCTAATGTGCTGATGTCGTGAAAAATAACCTAAAAACGGCACAAAATATTGCTCCTCTGACCCAAAAGGACACCAGACCAATAGCACTGGCTGTAGCTGAAGTAAAAAAAAAAAAAAATCGAAAACAGATAAAAATTTAATGCAAACGAGCCGCAACTCAGAAAAAATTTTAAAAAGAAGAAAATAAAACTTCAAAAACTTATCCCGTTTTACGGTATGGAAATCACAAAGCAGCTTCATCCTCGTACAAAAGTTGTAATTGAAACTTCTCACCGCCCAGGGTCGTCGAGAGTCGTTGTCATAGTCGACGGTTTGCCCAGGGGGGCAATTGCTTTCCTTTTTTTATGGTCCACTCGCTGTAATTTTTTTGAGGTCAACTCGAGATGGAATTTGTTTTTTTTGTTTTTGTCGTAAGTCCGTTTATCCGTATCAGTATGTGCTTTCTCGCGCGTCATTTAATACGAAACCAGGTGGCGCAAAGCAACGCGGTATGGCCACTTCTCCGACAGGATTCACTCAGTCACTTAGTGTTTCCCTCATAACTGCTACTGCTACTGCTACTGCACATAACACGCTCACTATCCGAGAAAGGACATTTCGAAACTTTTCACTTCACCCCCAAAAACGAGGGTCTAAAAAAATTAGAGCGGATATGGTAGAAATAAAAGGAAAAAAGGAATGAAACAGAAAACAAAAAAAGAACGATTCCATGTAGCGGGAAATTTTTATTATTTCAAACTTTTTCCTAGTGACAAGAACGCTGAATAAAAAATAACGGTTTTCAGCAACAGTTTCTACAACTTTGTCCTAGTCTTTTATGCCACGCTCTCCATCGCTATCTGTAGTGGTATGTGTGTCATTACAAGATGTGTACGGAGGTAATATATTTCGCGTAGATTGCATTCGGTTTCCTTCCGATGTGAGTTGCGTTAAATTGAGACTCAAACCATTGCTCCTTTTTTGCAGCCGTGCATATACATTTATTAAGGAACGATGGCTCAGTGATGCCACTGTTTCTGCTACTGTTACTGCTTTTGGTATGAAATGCAATTTGCATAATATGGCAAGCAACCGTTATTGGCATGATTATTGGCGCAATTCTAAGAATCTAGGTTGGCTATTTATCTCTTATTGCTTTTTTGCTTAGACCCAAGGATGGCGGAGTGGCTGCATTGTAGCAGCAACAGCAACAGCAGCAGTAGCAGTAGCAGCAGCACAGTAGTAGTAGGTAGTCGAAGAGGGAGGTTTAATTAAGTCAGGGAGGCATGACTGTAAAATCGTTTCTTCTGCATAAGTGAAGTTATTTTGCATAAGTGATAGCATACGCGAAAGAAAGACTAAGGAAAGCTTAGGAAGAGTTTTTATTGCCGAGCGCGTAAAGTGAAATTAACATACAACGAGCAGTGAAATAGTGTTATTAAGTCGTCGACTGGTTAAGCTGATGAAACCAATAAAAGGATCAAATTGAAAGTTGAAAGGAACAGTTGATTGCTGCGTGATAAGGAATCCATGTAGCGCGTCGTGTTGCTCACAAGCGCAACGGTTGAAGGCAATCAAATCCAAGTAGTCTGGATGTTAGGTGAGGTTTTTATTAGTTTTATTAAGGTGCATGCCCGTAATGTATACTGTTGAATATATTCCGACAAACGGAATAATTTATCACCTGGTGGAGTTTCCTTAATACGATATGCAACTGCATTTTTATTGGACTCCTTGCGCGGTGAATAAAAATAACTTAACTATACTACTTAAATGAGACTGGTTATGAACAAATATGTGGTGTTAAATTTCACATTTTTAGGGAAAGTACATGGTTGGATGAAGAACGATCAGTTTTAATGGGAGTTAATATTTCATATAGTTTAACTGCATATTAGATTTAGCATATAGGGCCGCAGATAACCCAAGCTATATGTGTACCAACATTGACTAGAGTGGAGCAAATTACTCGTAAGATACAACTCAAGAAACACAAACTTGTTATATTGCGCCTTACTATCGTAAATTTGTGCTTCTAGAAAATTAGAAAACAAGGTTACGAAGCGAGAAAAATCATTTAATCACAGTAGCGAACAGCAATTCGTCAGAAGGGCACCTTATAAAAATAGAATCAAACCAATCTTAGCTTTCTCCAAAATTGTACCCACCAAATGATGTCTGACAATAACAAACCATACAAGGCTCTCATCCCAAATAATGGTGAGGAGTTATTACGCTAGGTCAAAACAAATATCAATAAATTAAAAGTAAGGAATCTTACTTCTTTGCAAGTTGGAACGTCGGATCGATGACCTCAAAAAGTTTAGAACTTTAAGGGATTATGCGTCGCAAAGTGGTGTAATACAGGAAATAAAGCGCGTTTTCTAGATTTAAAAACTAAGGCATTTAAGATGTTCTACCATGTAACGGTCAATGGACGAAACGGTGTTGGAATCGTTGTTGCAGCGGATCTTCTAAGCAATATCGTTGGTATCTTGAAAATAAGCGACCGCTCGATGAGTGTTAAACTCGTCATACACAGTAAAACGTGGAACATTGTTAGCGCGTACTCCCCACAAAATGGATGCGACCAATCGGAAAAAGATACATTTTGGTCAGAGTTCGGTAATTTGCTTAGAAATATACCTATCGATGAGATGCTCTTCGTAGGCGGAGATTTAAATGGCCACGTCGGAGAAAAAAATGTTGATTATGAGGACTGCCACGGCGGTAAAGGCTTTGGAACCAGAAATTCAGCTGGCGAAGACATCCTTGTAGCGTGTAGGGCTTACGGCTTAACCATCTTAAATACAATGTTTATTAAACATCATCAACGACATCTTATCACCTATAGCAGCGGAGGCCACCAAACGCAAATAGATTATCACCTCTGCAAAATGTCGATGAAAAACAGGGTTAAGGACTGTAAAGTAATACTTGGAGAATCGCTAGTAAGCCAACACCGTCTGCTCATTACAGAATTTTTCACAGCGGAACCACCGAAAACACGGGCATCGTTTGGAAAGCCAAAAATCCGGTAGTATAATCTATTGAAGGAACGAAGCGCAAGATTTATCGCACTGGCTAAAGAAGTACTTCACAATAGTACTTCACTTAGCCCGCAAGAAATGTGGAACAGCATGCACGAGGAATGCATAACACTCGCAAAGTCCCATCTGGGGACTATATCGAAATACCATCAAGTCGGCAAAGAAACATGGTGGTGGAATGACGAAACCAAACGAGCTGTGGCCGACAAGAAGAATGCATTCCAAGCGTGGACAAAATGCGATCGGAGCGACGATATCGAAAAAGCTCGACTGATTCTTGAATACGAGCGTCTTAAAAAGATCGCAAAGAAAGTCCTGGCTCGAAGTCGAGCGGCAGCAGCGGAAAACCTGTACCAAGAGTTGGAACAAATATCCTCACGATCGGCAGATAGAAGACAAGCTATACAAGAAGTTCAAACGTCGTACAATACTAAAGTGCCAACTATTTTTAAGCTCGCTGCACAGAGGCGAAAAAGTTCGATGGAAATAACCTCGCCGAAATACATAAAAAATGCAGACGGTCGCTTACTAACAAATGAAAAAGGGAAATTTGTGACCGGTGGCTTGAATACTGCAAGGAGTTCCTTAACCAACAGTTTCCACGTGATATCGTGCCGACAGCTGGTCTATTCGAGGAGGAAGTTTCGGACTTTTCAATCGAAGAAATAAGTATAGCAATCGGAAAGCGGCGGGACCAGACAGCATTCCATCAGAGTTTTGGTCGAAGATGGAGGGGATCGGCAGCGTTTGGCAATCGAAACTTTTAAATAAATTAAAATGTGGACAACCTATGCCGAATCAATGGAGAAGTAGTTTCTTGGCTCCATTATACAAAGGAAAAGGCGACAATCGAGAATGCAACAACTACCGTTCAATCAAGCTTATGTCACACACAATGAAAATCGTCGAAAGAGTCTTAAACGGACGTCTTCGGCAAATAATAAAGCTCGATAATAGCCAGTGTGGATTTGTTGAAGGAAGATTGACGGTGGACGCTATCCAAAGCCTACGAATAATAATGGAAAAGCACCGAGATTCGTCTAAGGATTTACACATGGTATTTATCGACCTCGAGAAAGCATTCGATCGAGTGCCTAGGGATCTCATATGGGCCGCGCTGAGGTCTCAAAACGTACCGGAAACGTATGTTAGAATAATACAAGACATGTACGGAAACGTGAAAACTGCAGTTAAAAGCTCTGCTGGACTAACAAGAGAATTTCCAGTACATGACGGAGTGCATCAAGGAAGCGTACTTAGCCCTTTCCTCTTTCTTTTAAAAGACTGCATGCGCAAAACAAATGTAACGCCAATTCTCTTCGCTGACGACGCAGTTATACTTAGCGATAACGTCGAAGATTTACAGAATGCCTTAGATTCATGGAGAAATGCGCTAGAGAGAAATGGGTTTAAAATAAATCGTTCAAAGACGGAGCATTTGACGTCCCCATTTGCGTATCGTTTGCGACCTGTTCCTCATATAATGTTAGACGGAATAGTTCTTCCGAAAAGCACTATCTTTAAGTACTTAAGATCAATCGTTAACATGGAAGCGAAATGTGACGACGACGTACACCACAGAGTGAGTGTGGGATGGATGAAATGGCGGGAAAATTCGGGAATCTTTAACGACCGAAAATTTCCACTTAAATTAAAGGGGAAACTCTACACCACGGTTGTTAGACCAGCTCTTATATACGGTTCACAGTGCTGGACAATGTACGAAGCGTTTAAAAACAAAATGACGGCAGCGGAAATGAAAATGTTAAGGATGTCTAGTGGAGTCACTAAACGCGATTGCATTAGATCTACGCGTATAAGAGGAAGTCTACATATAAAGAATTCGGTAACCGAACAGCTTGAGTCGAATAGAATAAGCTGGTATTGCCACGTTCAAAGAAGATCTGCGGAAAATCCGGTTGAAAAGGCACTATCAACTAAGGTCACTCCAACTGTAAGAAATCGAGGTCGGAAAAAGAATTCCTGGATTTCTCAGATGGAAAATGCGCAAAAACGCCTGGGGCTAACCACTGAAGCGATCCAGGACCGAGCATTATGTAGACGCGTTCTGCGGTCTGCGACATTAGCCAACCCCATAAGCGGAGCAGCAGCGATGCAGTAAAAATGGGAAACTCGTTTCGCATAAGTTCGTATAACGAGGAAAGGGTTAATAAAAGGATAAGAAGAAGAAGTAATAAATAATAAATAATAAATAATAAATAAAAAATAAAAAATAATAAATAACTATCAACGGGTGAAAAAATTAAAGATAAAATATAAATAATCCCTATGGAAATATAACATGATGAACAGTTAAAGAAAGCGTTAACTTCCTGATCTGATCTGATCTGATCAATAGTGGTAAAGTTCTCAACTAACTGGTGGTTTTCACTAAATGGGAAATCAAAGGATTGTCTGACATACTGCAACTTAAGTTGTAATGGTTTAATAGTTTGCGAATTCTTGGGCAAACTTTCTCTATTTTGGCTTTTAGATGTAATCGTTCTGTAGAGAAATGCCAAGGTATATTCAGAATCATTTTTAATACCTTGTTCTGGCTTCTCTGCAGCTTCACGATATGGATTTTGGTACATTTACCCCACACAGGTGGACCATAGGGCTTGAAATATTGATTTGAAAATAATTATTTTATTTTCATTGCTCATTTTAGATTTGCGGTTAATGGAGGGGTAGAGAATTTTGACTGTCAAATTCATTTCACTTATTAGTTCTTTGAAATGCTGTCCAAACGTGAGAGATTTGTCAAGATATACTCCAAGATATTTCGCACGTGTTTTCCACTCGGCTTGTACCCCGCAGATGGTAGGGTTATTGCTTGGTAAGAAGCAAGGCTTTCTTTTTCTATTAAGCTTTTGGCAGCACTTATTTTAAGCTAAGTCTAATGCGGACTGCAATCTGCTTTCAATATTGAAAGCAAACGCATCCGTTGAAAAGATGCAAGTATCATCAGCGAAGATAGCTGACTCAACATAAGGAAATCGGGGAAAATCAGAGGTGTATATATTGTACAGGAGAGGACCTAGGACTGAGCCTTGAGGGACTCCAGCGCTTATTGAAGTAGAGTCGGAATAACAATTATTTATGAAGACTTGAAAGCTTCGTCTAGACAGGAATGATTGTATGATTCGAATAAGGTGGACCGGAAAATCAAAAATATATAGTTTGTGTAAGAGCCCTTAATGCCACACCGTGTCAAAAGCTTTTTCGATATCAAGAAAGACAATACCCGTGCTCATACCCGCATTAAATTTATCTTTTATGTGTTTGGCAATTCGATGAATTTGGTTAACTGAACTGTGATGAGGTCTGAACCCAAACTGTTCGGCGGGGAGGATATTATTTATGTTTAAGTGTGTCATGAACTTCATTTTAATTATTTTTTCGAAGCACTTACTTATAGCACTGAGTAGGCTGATTGGTTTGTGATTGCAAGGCAGACATCTTTACCCGGCTTCAAAATAGGTAGGATCTTATTTCCACGCATAAGGAAAATAGCCAATTTGAATGCAACTAATAAACAGCAGTAGAATAAATGTAATACCAGCTTTAGGCAGATGCTTCAGGTAGAGGTTACGAATTCCATCTATTCCTGTAGATTTGAATAGCTTAAGCGAATGGTGAATGAACTCCAGATCGTCTAGTTCTGTACAGTTGTTTGGAATAGCTGGTTGGAGAGAATAAATAGGATTCACTAATTACGGAACTGAAGCTTCGACAGCTGTAGTAATTAAGTTGCGGGAAGTAGTACTCGTAGCATGGTTAGCAATAAAGTTTGGGCTAATGTTTCTGCTTTTTCTGCTCCTGCAAGTAAAACAGAGGATCCTACTTTAAGAGCTGGAATATGGGCATTTTTCTTTTTAATGTAATCATATTCCAGAAGGGTTTACCATTCTTTTCAAGACTTTGAAGCTTGCAATTTTATGACTTATTACTAAATTGCATGACCAAGTCTTTAATAATTTTAGTTAATATTTTAACTAGCGACAAGTTAAATTGATGTCGAGTTGTCATCCACAATTTTCTGATTTTGTTCCTACATTTAATAACATTTACTATATTTTTCTTACTTTTTCGTCCATAACCGATAGCTTTGTCCTAGAAATATCAATTGCAGCTATTTAACTTGAAAAATTTAGATTTTTTAGATTAGATTAGATTGATTTATTTTTCTTATACTTCATTATATAAAATAATTTAAAATATATAAACATTTCAGAAAATGAAATGAAGACATACGAGGGTCGTTTTATAAGTCAGTGACTTTGATGCACTTGACGCCCGGGTTCGGCATTCACTAAAAGAAAAATCAAATAGATCTGTCAAACCAAACTTTGGTTTGGTGGGAATTGGCCAAATTGGTCTCTTAATAAAGCGCCACTTTTTGCACGGTAAAACCATGAAGAGACTGAAGGCAGACTTAAAAAATAATACGAAGACTACCGCCTTGCATGAAATGGTACACAAGCGGCTTACTGAATTTTTTCGTGGTAACTCGAGCACGTCTAAAAATCGTCACAACGGCAGATATAGTCAACAGAGTCCACGATATCATGTTGAACGAACGCCGGGTGAAATGAAACCGTCATTTCAATCCTTTATGACCATTTGGGCATACAAAAATTATCGGCATCTTCAAGCGCAATTCAAGCGAATTTTTACGGTGTTTCGTTATAGCTGATGAATCCTGGATACACTACAAGCTTTAATTTAGGAACAAGCTCCAAAATAAGCAACAAATGCCTACTTTGCTGAGTTTAAGATATCTTATTTTTTAAAACGATTGAAAAACTTGGAACATCGTTAGGAACAGCCCTCGTATTTCTAAAAACTTTGTTAAAACAGGACTTATCGCTTTACTCTTACAGATATCACCATCAGCATTTTCACCAATTTTTTTAGGGGTCCTTATACCCAATCTTGTGTTGGCACGGAGTTGTGCCACCGTGTTAGGTGATCGGCCAGGGAAAATACCTTATGTCTTGAATCATGGATATGGACAAATTTTCTATTGGTGACTCAAGCAAACAAAAGAACGAGTAACAACGTACTGCAATCTACGTTGACTATTTGGATCAATGGCATACCAATGGAAGAGAAAGGTTTAAATATCAGTTGTCTAATCGGATAGATACGAGTAAATACAGAGTGTGGCAAAAGTATTGTCATATTGTGAATGTGCCATAATTTTTGCAAAGACGTCAAATGTCAATTTGCCTTGACATTTATGTTGTAGACAGATAGAAAATTAGTTTACATTAAACAATGGAGCAATACACACCTGATGAACGCTGAATTATTGTTATTGCTTATTTGGCCATTTGCGCAACGTGAATTTCGTTGGCGTTTTCCTCTTCGTCACCATGTGCGCGAACAATTTAGCATTTGGTTAAGTGTCTTGTGCAAATTGGATCCAGATGTCACAAGAAGTGGCAGGCCCTGTATTGCTCGTTCGACCGAGAATATCATATCTGTGGCCGAGGACGTCCAATAGAGTCCACAAAAATGCACACAATTTGGCATCAGCAGACGTTCGTTGCGTCGAATTTTGGTGAAAGACCTGAAGAAGTTTTCTTATTTAGTGTAAATCCTTCACCTAACAATCAAGTGAGGTTAACTTTCTCCCATGCTCTGTTAAATCTGGTGCGAGAAAGGATGATTTCGTATCCAAAACATAATGAACGATGAAGCCCCTTTCAAAATTTTCATTTACGGATTACGTAGAATCTACATGAAATACACGAAGAGCCATTGCATCCCCTCAAAGTGACTGTTTGGTGCAGCATTTGCAGTGAAAAAGTGATCGGCACCACAGTAACCTTAACTGGTGAGTGCTAAGGACAGACGCTAAATAATTTATTTTTGCTAAAAGTTGCTGGATTGGGTCTCGAGAGTTGTTGATTCCACCTTTGCAGATGGGCGAAATGGCTTAGTAACTTACACACTTTTCCGTTTTCACAAGAGGACCTAGCATTTTCCTGATCAAGAAGTCTATAAAAAGTTAAATGACATAATGCTCGATGCAAGGCACAGATAAAGTAGTTTAGACATCTGAACAGCAATTTGATTGACTGCCCTGTTGTCAAGGTATGATGAATATACAAAGATCTGCCAGAAGTCAAAACTTAGGAGAATTGCTGTGAGAGAGTTTGGCGTTGAAAGGCTACAATCGTAAAGGATTGGTAGACCCTTATCTAATTGAATCCTGAACGATTTCTTGAGAAGCGTTTGCTCCCAATATAAGGAGCACAGTACCTACAAGTGCCAGTATTGTCACGAAGCCAAATACATTGAAAAAAGAGGCATACACTGTGGCACCGAAAGTAAAGAGGAAGAAAACTTAAGAAAACTCAGAGATCTAAAAGAAACTAAAGTAATTGGATGTAATCGATCAGAGCATGGAGTTGTGGTTTTGCTGAATAGAATTTTTCCAAAATAATTTTGAACTCACAGCAATTAGAATGTTGGAGTTACAGTTGATACGGTGAACATATTTCGTAGCCATCATTCAACAATGGTGACAAACGCAAACAATTTCGCAAATTTGACATCATGTTCGTGTGAGCGCTTTGGCAGAAGTAGAGTAGAGGTAGAGAAATCTGCGAGACCGAACGGTCTGACTACCTACAGGCCATGACTTGGTAAAGAGCATACACCAACTCATCTCTAAAATATAGCCGAATGAAAGTAAAGCCGATAGATGTGAACTAAGAGTATAGGAGTATGTTTGTCCGACACTCAAAAAAGGATAATCTCTAAGCTGCGTCAACTTCAGAGACATCAGTTTTCTTAACATCGCCCACAAGATCTGATCTGAAATATTGTGTGAAAATCTGAAGCCGTTCGTCAAAAACCTGATTGGTCCATATCAGTGTGGGTTCAGGCCAGGAAAGTCCACCATTGATCAAACACTCTCTCCGCATGACAGCATCTATAAAAGCGAGCTATTTGAGCATTCTCTAGTTTCGACATCTCTGCCAAACTCGTCCGTCTGTGCAGTATGTCGAAGGAGGATGCAAGGTGCTCCACAAATGTCGGTAAAGATCTCACCAACACCTTTAATGTCAAAAAAGGATTTAGACTTCAATACTCCAAAAATCTCGCAACTTTCAGAAGTTTGCCCAATTACTTGCATACGCCGATGATATTAACATAATCGGAAGTAAACAGTGTGATCTCAGTGACACTTTCGCGAGTATTCAGAAAGAGGCAGCGAAAATGGTTTAAACGGTCAAAGACCAAGCATATGGTGTCAACCAGAAAGTATCCCAAGTTCGACCTTTCGAACAGAAAGTAACCTTTGGCAGATATAACTTTGACAATGCAGACAATTGATCATACGTGTCGATCAAAGGAATCAGTTTTTTGTTTTTTATTTTCTGATGAAATAAGGCACTTTAACCTAAAAGATCTTTTGTACTGGTTTGTCAGAACTCTGGTTAACGAAGCGTTACTCTTTCCTATCGCTGCTTCTTTGGGCTAAGAAGCAATTGACTAGTCCATTCTCGAACAACAAAATTTACGCTATATAGTATAAGACCTTAATAATCCCAGTCCTGCTCTATGACGCAGAGGCATGGACTTTATCAAAAATGGATGAGGGTACACTTGACTGTTTTTAGGGGAAACATTTTCACGTGATGTTTGGTCCCGTCTGCGGGAGGAGGGCGGTGAGTGGAGGAGGGCAGAAATCGACCAACTATACGGACTGTATAAGACATCGACTTGACCAATAGAATGACAGTGCAATGACTGAGATAGCTGGGTCACGTAGAGCAGATGATCACCGAATCTCCCGCGCGAAAGTTTCAAATCTGCCCTCGATGAACAGCGTATAGGTGGAAGGGGACCTCAATCAACTTAGCTAGCGAAAGAAAGGTATACAAGAACCGTAACGCCTTCTAAAACGACGTGACTAGTTACAGTCATTCCCAGGTCTAAATAAAACTTCGGACCTACTTTTTTGTTTTCCTACTAAAAGTTGCTCATTTTTATTTCTACAGGCTGCTTAATATTCTTAGTGCTTAGCTCTGAAATTATCTTGTATTATGTTGGTAGAGGGAGCCACCATCATCAATGCTTCAGAAACACTATGCTCTCTGCTGTCTTTGATCATAAAAATCACTTTAAGGGGTAGTAGCCTAATGTCTGCGAACCAAGTTATTCACAACCCATGGTCGCTGTTTCAAGACATCATTTTCTCTGTCTTGGGAAAGATAAAGTGGATTGGTATGTTAAAAAAAATAATGTAACGCCATTTCTACAATACAGAGAGTAATATTGGCTGTAAACGAACCAAAAATTTCATCTTTGTTCCAATGAAAACTATTAAAATATTTTCCCACATCTCGGTCTGACAATATGTCGTCAACGGTAGAACGATGCTCGTAAGTATTTGTTGTCCTTGAATCAAAGACAGGATATTTTGCAAACGTTCGACTTGGTGTTTGTTGTGAACGTCACGAGTAACAGAAAAGCATGTTCCTATCAGGGTGCAATTATCAGTTTTTTTGAGTTACCACAGTGATTATTTCGTTGCACTTTAATTTTTCTGCGAAAGACTAAGAATTTTTTTTGAAACGGATATACAAAAACATCTAAAAAATAACATCTCAAACAAATAAAATAAATCCACACAAACCAGAGCAACGATCAATCAACTTTTCTCTTTTCTGCCGAAAGCAATTATCAATTTTCATTCTGGGTAATAATTAACTTTTATTGACCGTGAAATAAAGGAAAATACCTTCACGGTTTAATTAATCAAGCTCGAACTCTATCACAAAATAAATAGCGCCCTTGGCATATCAAATTATTTCCAGTGCCACTGCAGTCATCTCTTTGGAATTTTACACTTCAACAGAGCATAATCAATGAATTACGAAACGCAATTTCATAAATGAAAATCAATCATAAACACACCGCAGAATAAAAATAAACCCTCTCCTTATCCACATCCGTTTCCATAGAGGGAGATTATAAAAAAGACCTAGATCAAGTTGCACTTGCATTTAAGTTCGAGTGCAAGTACTCATACGTCCAAGAGAGTGCCACCAACTCTCATACACATAATTGCTTTTAAACACCATGCCAGACAACACGAATATAAAATAATAACACTCGCCATCAATTAAATTAAACGAATTTAATTGGCATAAAAAAAATGAGTACTATTCAGAAGGCTTGAAAGCCATTGGAAACCTCTTTATTACCCACTCAGACAGATGGAAAACTGAATTAAGTACATTTCATACCTATCCATACCATGCCAGCCAGACGTCCACGCGCAGACAGAACCAACCAGCTCGTCGTCGTCAGAATCGTCAAAACCATCATTTGACGTTACGCCGACTGTGGCGGCAATTGCAGTGGTAACTGGTAACTGGTATCTGGTAACTCCTGGTCACCACTCTTTTGTATATTTGCATTTTGTTTTTCATCCTCTCGAAAACATGAAAATTGAAAGCAAACGTAAAAGTGGCCAAATAAATAAAAAAAAACAAAAAAAAAAAACATCCACAAAAATACGCCATTAAAAAATTGTTTAAAACTTTTCATTTTTCAACACAGAACAACGGTTGTTTGTGAATTGAAAGAAAAAAACAAAATACAAATTTAAGTAGAAGCAATAATGGAATTACAACACCCTCCTGACGGGTAGTACCAGCACCAGAAACATCACCATAGCTCCAAAATTCAAGCTGAATGTCTCTGGGTTGGTAGTGAGCTGAACTTTCAGCCTCCTTCCATCATTATTAACCATCATCAGCACCGTTTTTGGTGAAAGCTGAACGTCTGGTTGTTGGTTTATTAGTTCTCTTCATACATTAACAGTTACAATTTTCGACATATTTTCACATTATTTGGAGTAATTTACCTTGTGGTGGGTAGAAATTAAACAAGGTAAGCCATTGGCAGAAGGTGGCCTCACGTTGGGCGCCACTTTCCTTTGAAAAGTCACTTTGTTACCGTTGCAATTGTTATTGATGCTGGAAGTGAGATGTAATTAAATGCACGCGTGCAGTATACATATACCCATTAAGCGTTCTGTGTTCCTTTTATTATTATTTTTTTTTTTGTTTCAGTTTTTGTAATATTCGCTGCTCATTTACAAACGTGGTAATTTGTTCAGACAGTAATGGGTGGTGGGAACAAAAAAAAAAAACGCTTAATGTGAAAGGACTTTAATTACAGGCAATGGGTAGGTTGCAATTACTTTGGGTGCCATATTTTTACGAGTATTTGGCAACGGTGCAACGGTGCTTTTAGTGTGAATGGTGCAGCCTAACGGGCTTACAAGCTTGATCCTGGATCAATTTAAGCGACGATTAAGAGGATTACGGGTTACAAAATGAATGGCAAGGATTAAAAGATATTTAATTAAAGAAAAGGGATAGAAGTGCAGCAGCTCCGCGAGAATGAATGGTTGTTGTAAGTTCTTTTTTATTGGATTAAAGGGTTTGTGTGGAAATTGGAACAAGGTGGAATGGATTTATACTGATAATTGGTACTAATGAGGCGATGTAATTTCGATGTGTAATCCAACGTATTGTAGGCAATGACATTTGGCTTCCTTTGCTTGCAGATTTTTTGTCAGAGATACCTTTTATCAAAAAAATAAATGTAAGATAAGCTTTGATATGCTCTGAATGTACAAAATGTTCCAATTATTTCCATAAAAGTTTACAATTAAGGTCTGTCACTTTTTTTTAGGGAACCCATACCATGTGTAGAGAGACTCTTAACACTAGACCATGTGAAAGGCCGATGTATACTGCATATTAAAGCACGTCGAAAATAATGAAAATAGTTTGATGGCTTTATTTTTAACTAACAGAACTTTCTGGCCGTAAAGCGATTGACACAGTTTTGGGTGAGTATTCATTTTCAAACATAGTTTGGGTGTGGGTTTTCGTAAAACTGTGCTCCTCACGGAGAAAAGGGAAGCCGTTTAGGCTTTGATGGGTTAAGTCGCAACAATATGAGGACAATCTACAACAAGAAAATAAAACATAAGAGAATCCCAAAACAAGGACCAACTGTTTCTAAACAGCTAAATTCTAGAGCTGGAAACACCAATTCTGGGCTGACCTATAGCAAAAGCCGAGTGAAGTAGGTACCTTAGTCCTCATCTGAGGATCCTTGCAGTGAGACATTCACCAAAGCCTCGAACTCGCTCTGTGTCAATAGCCCAACACTAGTGGAGAATAAATCTTTCGTTACGTATAATAAATTATACTGCCATAACTGCATACCACGTTGATCCCGGAATTTATCAAAAAAATTAAAAATGCAAGTTTATTCATCTAAATCTATATTGTCCCCTTCAAAGTAATCCCCATCGACTGCAACACACTTATGCCAGCGCTTGTCCATCATTGCTTCCTGCCATTTTTCCATTACTGCTGAAACGCGTTCCCCGTAGTGGTTTTTTAACTCGATTGAACAGAAAGAAGTCACAGGGAGCCAAATTAGGTGAATTCGGTGTCTGTTGGATGGTATTTGTTGCATTTTTCGTCAAAAAATTACGAATAATGATGGCACTGTGCGACGGTGCGTTATCATGGTACAAAATCCACGAGTTTTCTGCCCACAATTCTGGTCTCTTTCGGCGAATTGCTTCATGCGAACGTCCCATAACATCCAAATAATACTTTTTTCTTTTACTTCATCAAAGTTTTCGTCGGTTTTCGATGTCGATGGTCTGTCACTGTGTTCATCATCTTCGATTGACTCACGACCATTTTTGAACCGCTCATGCCACTGGTAAACGACCGTTCCCTTTAGAGAATCGTTGCCGAAACACTTTTCGTTTTTGCAAATTTAAATTCATTTCTAAAATTGGAAAAAATCGCCAATACACACAGAGATAGATGTACTCTTGGCTACGTAACTTTTGCAAATGTCAAGCTACGACGCTAAGATTTAGAGGGAATATCAACAACAGATGTACCAACTTTTTAAAAAAAAACAGAACTTAAATCGGAATAATAGGAGCGCCACAAGCCACTCAAAACATATATTTCCGGACTTTTATTGCTAAAATCAGAGACGAATTTGTTTTGATCTAAAATGCCATACTCAGCAATAAAAATATAATCTCAACAAAACTCCGACTTGGCTCGAGGACTAACTACCTAATTTACTTACTTTTAGTGCCGCTACAGTCCGGGTGGACCTGGGCTATAGTCAACAAGCTTCTCCAGCCAGCTCGATCCCTGGCTAGCTGCCTCCAGTTTCGCACGCTTAGTTGGCTGAGGTCCTCTTCCACTTGCGTGTGCCACCTGAGTCTTGGCCTTCCTCTACTGCGCTGTTCCTTGGGAGCGGATTCGAAGACATTTCGGACCGGAGCATTGGTGTCCATACGCTCTACATGACCCAGCCATCTCAGTCTTTGGATCTTCACTCATTGTATCGTTGTATCTTTTACTCCACTCACCGTCCGCCCGAAGAATTTTCCTCTCGAAGCAACCAAGAACACCCTCATCCATTCTTGATAATGTACATGCCTCTGCGCCATAGAACAGGACCGGGATTATTAAGATCTTCGTGACTTTTGTTGTCCGAGAGAGGGCTTCAAATGCCTTCTTAACCCAAAGAAACAGCGGTTATTCCCTTGTTCATTTCTACAGGCTTCGGTTGGGGGTTTGTTTCCGTGGCATGTTATTTTTACCTTTTGGTAAAACTTCCGAACCTCATTCCTGGAGTAGCATTTCTCAATTTCCTCGATCGCGCGCTTCTCATGCTCTTTCTTCTTCCTCCTGAGAAGCCGGTGTTCGTCTCTCCTCTTCCGCTCATAGAGCTCATGAGCAGCTCTGGTCTTTCTAAGCAGTTCCGCATTGCGTGCTTTTTGCTTAGCTGCATGTGCTTGCAGGCATTCAACATCGAACCAGGGGTTTCATCGTGGTGGACGAGTGAAACCCAGCACATCAGAAGCGGCATCTCTGATGGCGTTTTGGCAGTGTTTCCAATGGTCTTCGATGCTTGATGCTGGAGGCATAGGACCTCATAAGAGATTGGGAGACGCTCGATCGAAAAAGGACTTGGCGATCTCTTGCGTTTGTAGCCGTCTAACGTCGAATTTTCTCACAGCATTAGTTTGTCTTGGCGTAGTTTGGGATATCCGCAACCGTACCTTGGCTACAACAAGGTAATGGTCCGAGCCGATGTTGGCTCCTAGGAACGTACGGACATCCATAATACTGGAGGAGTGTCTTGCGTCGATCACAATGTGATCAATCTGGTTGACTGTTGATTGATCAGGAGTTCTCCAAGTCCCCTTGTGTATGTCGAGATGTGGGAACCGCGTGCTAGCCACGACAAGGCTATATTTTCCGATTGTTCCACCAAAGATACCCTCTCTTCCTAGCTTTGCATTGAAATCACCGAGGACAATTTTAATGTCATAGCTAGGGTCTTGTAGGTCTTGTTAAGGAGCTCATAGAATTCATCCTTGATGTCGTCATCTTTCTCCTCTGTGGGGGCATTCGCGCATATAAGGGTAATGTTGGCGAATTTAGCCTTGATGCGGATTGCTACGAGGCGCTCGCTCACATGCCGGAAGCTCAGGACCTCTTGTCTTAGACTTCCTCCGACAACAAATCCGCATCCAAACAAGCGCTGCTTTTCCCGCCAATAGCAATTGCCGTAGTAGATGTCGCAGTTTTCCATCTTCTTTTTGTCCGGCCCATCCCATCGCATTTCTTGAATGGCGGTTGCTTGACTGGTTACTTTACACCAGTTTAGGGCCTCCGCTAGTTGCTCGGCTGCAGGTGGTCTATTAAGTTCTCATTGTCCTTAAAACGTTTGCGTGGGTTGTCAACAGTAGCTACCTAATTAGCTACTTAATTACGACGAAACGGAACGAGTCTTGGAAGCGCGCTCTTCTCGCAGCATTTTGAGGTGCGTATTGCAATCAATGAGTAGTTTTGGGAAATATTCATTCGCTTCCATTTTATTAGCCAAAAACCGTGTGGCAAAATTTTGCAAATAGTTATTTGTTGTCGTGTCAAATTAAGTAAACATTTTTTTCTTGTTTTGAAATGTTGACATCAGTGAAAATCATCTAAAACCCCCTCAGATCCATATTTTTGAAGATTAATGACCAAAATGTATATTTAAAAACGGTGTAGCAGTCTTCCATTTCACTTGAATTGACCTGGCTAAAAAAGAGATTGCCATATTTGTTGGCACAAATTAACAGGTTTTTCAAAATCGGTTGTGTAGAACTCGAGTTGGCTTTCAAGCTTTTTGAACAAAAAACCAATTTTTCGCGAAAACCCTATTTGAAGTTTTTTTTTCTTCTTTTAAGCCGATGCAGCTTTGATCTTTCCTGTACTTCCGAAACTCTTGGGCCATGGGTCCGATGGAGTCCGATGTCTTAAATGTTCAATGTGAAATTTTGAGAAATTAAAAAGTCATCGAACTCGGATCCTGATTGGAAATTTATTTCCCTGACCAGTTCTTAAAATCCACGCATTTGCAAAGTGTGGGCAAACAACATTTATATTCCCTGCTGTCGAAAAATGCTCCAGTTCTAGTCTTATTTTTTAGAAGAGGTCGTAGCCATTCTAAAAACCTGATATTACAAGTAATTCTTGAAACAATCATTGGAATTGTAAAGATATTTTTTTCTATTGATATTTCAGTGTGAATCAGTGATTCAAATCCAGCCAGCAGATAATTAAAACAAAATCCACATTGAAATGTTTCCATAATGGAACTGGCCCCCCGTTTGGGAGTTGTGTCCCCGGGGATTCTGATCGGCCATGGAAAATAGTAGAAAGTTACGAAGCAGAAATAAGACTTGTATATGGACTGATCTTCTGTTGAAAACGAGTTGCAAACGAGTCAAGTACATAGAAATTCGGAGCAGCTACAAGAGTAGGCCTCCTCCAGTATTATGTATGACCGTTCTGAGGAGGCAACAATAACTCGGACTATTACATTGTTGTAGCCAAGGTACGGTTGGTGAGTTTCCCTTAATCTATTAGGAGTTCCATTGCCGCCAACATCAGGTATCAACGACCATTGGACATACTGCCAAAAAGCCTCTGATGTGTAGGGACCACACAATGAAACCTCTTGTTTTACGACGAGTCATGTCATCTGCAAGCACATGCAGAACGTTACATTTAAAGCGGCGATGGATAGAAGGACTATAGCTGCTCACGAGCTCTATAAGCCAATGAGGAGAGACAAACACCGGCTTCTCAGGAGGAAAACAAAGACAATGAGAAGCGCGCGGTCAAAGAAATATAGAGATGTTAGCTCAGAATTGAGATTCGGAAGTTTTACTAAAAAAAATATGCCATAGGCAAAAACCCCGAACCGAAGCTTGTAGAGACGAACACGGGAACATCGGAGTAGAGTTGCTGCCGATACTGGGGATAAGAAAAAATAGCATTTCTGTAGACTGTATAACGCCGAAGACAAAACAAAATCCCGTGTCAAGCAGATTGAATCGGACGAAATTATACCCGATGAATGGAGCCTCAGAATCGTTTGTCCGTTCCTCTTCAAACGTGACCCACTGAACTGCATCAACTACAGAGGCCTCATTCTTCATAACAGGAATATCTATAGGATTTTATAAGCCGAATTGTGTGAACACCTGAAGTCGTTCGTAAACAACCTGATTGGTTCGTATTATGTGACTTCAGGAATGTCCACCATCTGCCAAATATTTACACGACGGCAGATCTTAGAGAAAACCCACAACTTCAGATAGATAGACACTACTTATTTAGCCCGAGTATGACAACTTCTACAATATATAGACGAGCGATACGGATCAATGTGTAGTTTGGAAGTAGGATGCACACTTCTCCAAAGACTCCAGTGCTGAGATCAAACGTAAAATATCTTGTTAATTAATTATCAAGAATGGACAAGCCCACTCTAAATTACTCCAGACAAGTTCGAGGTTATGTTGCTTGAAATAATGATTTCACGATTGACGATACCAAATAAAAAAATAATAAACTATGAAGCTGTTGGCATTGTATCATATTTTCGGTATTCGCTGAAATATTTTCAGTGGGAAAAAATAAACAGCAACACAGCAATTGTTTGGCCTTCTAACTGCCGAACCTATCAAAAGCTGTCTGGCTAACCGTGCATCTCCAGCTTTGTTCAATATTTACGACTGCAATCTTTACCACCACCACTGCTGCCATCAGATATATCGCATTTGGTCCAATCTCCCGCCGAATGACTTCTCCACTTTGCCAGGCCGGCCGGAGACCATCATCGTTTGGTACCGCATCTGTTGGTGGTCGATCGTTAAAACCGAAAATTGGCCATTTTTAATCTCACCCTCATAGCCTGGCAATATTTTGTCAAGGGTGCAAAGAAAAACCCTAGGAATACGGTCTACCACTTTGCACTGCGACATACAGAAAGGCCATTGAGGGAAAGAGACCGGCAAGTAAACGAGAAAACTTTAAAAAAGTAATTTTTAGGGTGCAGAGCAAAGTACTAAACTACCAGAGACCAGTACGGATACCATGACCATCACCACCACCACCGTCAGCACCAGCACCAGCATCGCCGACCAACGATAAGGCTTTTGCTTTTGAAACAGCTAAAACGTACAGAAACCTGTGGGATGTGGATTTTATTATTATTGTCTCTGTCGGGGTGTTAAAAAAATGTTCTTCGCTAAATTTTTCACATCTTCCACTCTGTATCGTCGACAATGAGAGTAAAGTGCGCCCGGCAATGTGACAAAGCTTTGGTTAGACATGGAAAAATGGCGAAAAAGTGAAGTAGAACAGAAAGGAAAAAAAATTAGAAAAAATATTCAAAAAAATAAAATGGGGTAGAGAAAATTGGTTTTCCACTCTTCAATCTCTCCCTATCACATTGTCGTGGGCAAAAAAAAAAACCGAAAGACACTTAAAAAAATTCATTTACAGTTATGCTTTAGCATACCATCTGCAGAATGAGCGGCAATTGCTATAGCAATGACAGCGTTGGTGGCAGCGACGCGACGAAAACAACAACGACAATGACGGCTATAGTAGTTGTAAGAGAGTGACGCTAAAAAGTAGCAAAAGCAAAGATAGGAAGAAAAAACCTCAGATCCCTCCACAACCGTCAAACTCCAAATGGTTTGTCATAAAAAAAAATGTTTTATGCTGAAAGCATCATCCCGGATATTCGCGGATATTCTACAATATTCATACTTAAATAGGAGAAAAGGAAACCCCCATAAAAGTGTGGTAATCTCTGTATTCATCTTCACATGTGGAACGCAACGCGGTTGAGTAGTGTCCTGGTTCGCGCGCATTTTAACCGCTTAAAAGGCAGCTGAACCAAAGTTCTACTAACAGTGTTTCCGTTCAGGTGTTTTTTTTCTTCGTTTTGTGTGATTCTTCTTATTTTATTTATTTTTTTTGAAGGGAATAGTTTACATTTAATTGGCTGTGACTTTATAAGCTTCATACATAGTACCTATGTTCGTGGTAAACTTTAACCAACGCTAGCAGGACATAGTTACTGGGATAAGATCGAATTCATTGCTGCGACGTTTTCAATTTGAAATCACATACATTTGATACTACGAGTAGGTATAGTATACCACCAATGACAGGGTGGGTATGTGTGGTAAGGGTTTAAACCATTTATTTAGCGTTACTGGCACTACTAACCAACGACACGGATACAAGGAGACAAGGAATCATTGTCCTTACTCAGCTAATCTACGAAATTCTAGCAATTAACTGTTATTTATTATGTCTGGCATAGAATTCACATTGAAACTCTCATTCCACCGCCACCGTCCTGGATTTTTCGCTATTCGCCAGATATAGCCGGGCACACATTGACTTTGTCTCGATCAGATAACTTCAATTTTTTTTTTTTGTCGCAGGGAATAGTAATGAAAAAGAGCGCGGAATAAAAAAAGACAAAAAAAAAAAAAAAACTCAATGTAAACCGAAGAACTAGAGAATGTCAATTGGTTTCCATTTTTATGGTCGTTTTTCCGCTTCGTTCGTAGCTTACGTGTTCAGCCTGTCGTCCCCCATGCTGGTTCCGGTTTCCCTACATGACTCACAAAATACTTGGCGCGACAGTTCATTTGTATTGGAAAGTCACATCCTAACATAACACCAGTCTTCGGTCCCACCCCACATAGGTGATGACATTTATAAATTACATGGAATTAATTGGCTGTAAGCTGTGTTACATGCAAGCGAAAAACAAGGATTTGCATAAAGTTACGTTTAACCATTGTTTGTTTTTCTATTTATATTTGTATTTTATTTTGAAACATCATTGTCGCGTTTTCCGACGTTCAGTCGCTTGAATTTGTTTGGGTCGATGTTTTCTTTGCTTTTTTGCTTGAATTAGTGAGGCTAATAAAAATGTCTGGGGATGATAAGGATGTGTGAACGAGCACTAAATAGGCTGGTAAAAATGGAGAATTATATGAAAAACGATGCCTGAAACGGGCGTTCTGAATTCTGCAAGAGTCGGAACAGGGGGCAATAGGGCGTTGGTAATAAATTGGTTAATATATATTTACCTGGAAATAGGTTAGATAAAGGTGAGGTGCTCAAAGTGCTTATTAAAGCGTTAACAGCGTGAAAGGAAATTGCTTCAAGATAAGTCATGAGATAATTTATTACAACGGAAGAAATTAGAGTCAAGTAGGTGTTGTAGGTTGGTGGAGAATGGGGCTAGTGAATAGCAGTGTAGTTTGCCTTGCCTTGATTTGTCTTTTTGAAGATTCATTTATCTTGCGGTTTTGGGCAGGGAAGACCCCCAATGGATTGACCTAGTTTTCAATTATAAGAGGGTTAGAGACTTATTTTCTTACCCTCCCTTGGGGTGTCTTCCATTTTGATTATATTTTACAAAAAATTCAGTCCACCACGAAATCCCAACCGTGCTGTTGATGCATAAGTCTTTTAAGACACACCTTCTTATCAAATGTGTGTACATACTCGTAGATAGATTTTTAAATAGATTTGAAGTAACGTCGTAGTACCTTATGTTTTCCATACGTCAAGTCTTGCTTTCGGTTTAGTACCTGAATCATTTTCATCACTCGGTTGCAGCAAATAATGTTTAAATGCGCTACACTTGGTTATTTTTGGCCCAGGAATCCGTAACTTCAAGCTCAGCTGTAAAAGACGCGCGACAGTCAATAGCCGCTCACAGTTTTATGATGTTCGAAATGAGGGACCTGTCACAACTTGACTATCTATATTTTATATAATATCCATAGAGTGTACTAGAATAACGATAACATAATCCAATTAGCTGCTTGGATCAAATGAGTTAAATGTCATTTCCGGTAATTTAAGCAGCCAGTGCAGAGTGAGCTGGCTGTTAAAACGTTTAGTTGATGCTAGTTCTCTTTTCATCTCAGCCACCCCGACATAACCGTTGCCAGACTGAAGACTGTCAAAGATAATCAATGACTGGCATCAATATATCTTGGGTACGGCTCTGTGGGCATCCTCGCTGGTGACAACATAGAATGGGTGGTCCTCGAAGCTGGAAATTATAAGCTATCCTCATCATCGGGTACGATGTTAACACACATCCCACGGTATATAGCAGTACCGACACTAACAATACAGTTAAGTCAACTTTTTACTATAAATAGGGGCGAACGCAAAAAATAATATTGAGGGCTGTTTTAAACAACAGCTAGTGTGGAACTTTTCATTAAAATAAATAAACATTTTTTTTTTATTTATTTATTTGTAATGCTTATACACTTTAAGATACAATATCTTATAAGATAGTGAATAGCTAATTAAGAACAATGAAAGCAGGTAGAGTAGTTTTACCAAATTAAAACTTAACTAGAACAATACAGATTAAAATTCAAAGTAATTATGAATTAGTTGCTTCGAAAAATTTATTTACAGATTTCTAGAGAAATGGATGCGTAAATCCTTTTTAAGCCTTGTTGTGCTTGTACCTAAATTAGTTCTTAAATGACGTGTTATCTGAGAATATCTGATAGCAGGGCTAGAGTGCGAAAGTTGAGATAGCTCTCAAAAGGCATGTCAAGCAAACGAGAAGAATAACTACTTACTCTGTCATGTTTGCGTAGCCCAAAAACATAACGTACTGTGCTATTAAAAGCAACATTGAGCTTTCTTCTACTGATCGAGTCACAGCTACAAAAGATTTCACATCCGTAGAGTAAAATATGAATAATCAACGATTTATCTAACATTAAGCGCTTTTTAGTTGGAGTAAAAGACTGTGTTACCCATAAATTCCGTAACACCCCATATACCTTTCCAATGGCAGCGCCGATGTGATTTTCCAAAGTTAACTTGCGATTAAAAGTGACCCCAAGATTCTTTGCAGTCTCAACATAATCTATTGCGAAGCTTTTCAACAAAATAGGTGGAAAATACGAAGGATCCAGTGGTTTCTTTAATATGACTAGGTACTTCGATTTCGAATCGATTTGCGTTTAGAGAAAAACCATTAAGTTCAGACCAACGTGAAATTTCGTCAAGATCTTCATTGATAGAGCAAACTCCGTTCTCAATTAAACCGAGTGGACAGCTCATATACATTTGAACATCATCGGCATACATATGTGACGAACAGTTTTTTTATAATGGATGGAAGGTCATTTACATATAATGAGAACAATAAGGGGCCAAGTATAGAACCTTGAGGGACACCACTAACAGTTGCAAGAAAATCGGATATATTGTCATTGAGCTGAACTGATTGCATTCTGTTGTTTAAGTAGGATGTAAGCAGCTTTACTGCATCTAACGAAAATCTATATTGCCGAATGAGCTTTTTACATAAGATATTCTGATTAACCATATTAATTCTTAAGATATATGCTCATCTGTTTTTGTAAAATACGTTCAAAAGCCTTGGACAGAAAGGGCAGAATTGAAGTTGGTCTCAACTCATCAGCTTTAGCACTTTTGGGAGTAGGTATAATTTTGCCTTGCCAATACCTATGCCGCGTAATTTTTTTCACAGCTGTTGACCACTTAAGCAGATTTTCAGCTTGCTCGCATACGCACGTGATTTTGCGGAACGGATCTCCGTAACAACTTTGTTGCGAAATGATCAGTACATTTGCCGAAGCTCTGGAAGTCTATATCGTTTCCAACTGTTGTAAGCTCTATCGCGCTACTGCATTAAGGAACGTATTTGGCTGGTAAACCATGGATCACTTTTGTCCTTGATGGTCTTGCTTCTCAAGGCTAAGTGTGTGTCATAGAGATTTAAAATATTTGTATTTAAGAATTCGACTTGCTCACTGGACGACGACATGTAGGAAATGTTATCACAACATACGTTTCTACTGTTCGTTTCCAACAGGTTATTATCTATGTGTCGAAAATCTCGATACTCAAGAGTTTGAATGGCATGATTGATGTTAAAATTGAAAGTAAGAAAAATTAAATCACGTTTTGAAAATGCAGGCGCAGAAAGTTGGTCGTATAAGCAGACTTTGCTTAAATCACTCACAAGAAATAAATCTAAAAGCGTCGTGTGCCGCCGGAAAAGTAAGTGGGAGTACTAACATTTGCTGGTATTAGGTTGAACATTCTCATACTACTGGTCAATAAATTAAAGGTTTGGACATTGCTGTTGAAGTCTCCACAAAGAATTATATCAGAGGAAGTCAACGATATTTCCTCCAAAAGAGTTAGAAAGGGAGACATGTTAATATATTGGTTGGGTCTATATATTGCACCTTTTAAAATTCTACCTTCATCACCTAACAGATCAATGAATAAATATTCTATCCCACTGTCTGATGAGGATGAACACGTCGGCTTACGCTTGACTAAATTCCGGACATATATTGCAACACCACCAGCACTACGGAATTTCCTGTCCGAACGATAGACACGATAATCCATAAGGCAGCAGGAAGTATCACTTAAATCACTCGCAAGCCATGTTTCAGTGACACAGATAACGTCCACACTAGAACCCTCAAATAAATCGCGAAATTCGGCAATTTTTGGCAACAAACTTTGAGCGTTTATATGGCAAACCCGAAGGCCATTCCGCTGGGTACTTAGAACTCGAATCATAGAACGCAGTGTTCGGTCTGGATTCTGGTGATTATTTGCCATCGTATTACAATACTTGAGAAAAGAAAAATAAAATAAATGATTGCTGCACAACAAGACAAAAAAGGATTACAGAAAAAATTATAAATACTATAACATTTACTATGAAGTCGTATGTCGACCACGGATTCTGCTGCAAGCGACCATCCGAAGGTCAAGATTATCGATGACTATTTAAAGAATAAGTGGGTTAATGGCCTCAGTTTCAGTTTGGATGTTATGTTTGAGATCCTGAGCTGGGTTATTGATAACGACTCCAAAGGTGTCAAATTGCATGACCTTGGAGGCAGTTCAACTTCTCCTCTAACCGAAAAATTGCGATGTTTAAATTTCTTAAAACGAGAGATCATCCAGACCGAATTCATTTAATTGTGGAAAAAATAAATAGCCAGTCAGCATGTTGAGGTAAAGTTCTCCATTTACTGTAACTGTGTCTCCAGTACGGGCTAATGATGCCGCAAATTCATAAACCGCAACATACAGTAAGGTTTATGGAATCCATAGGTTTTCTGTGAATCTCGTATGGGTTTTCCGGTCCATCCATCCGAAACCCAAAATGGGCTTCATAGAAAAAGATCAAATTCGATGACAAATAGTCCTGGCGATCCAGTTAACAAATTGGGGAAAACGTAGTGGTCCAAAGGCTTCAATTATTGTGTAATTGGGATTTAATAGGGGTGCAAATGTTGATCAACTTTTAAAAATCGCCATAAAGTTCACTTATGCGACCTGATGTGCCTAGCTGGTTTTGAACACATTCGTTCACAATGGTGATTCTTTGGCGTGCACTTGCTGGTCGAGCATGCTGACATGGAGTTTGACCTGATACCAAACCAGTTTCTTCAAAATGCTTCACATTTGCATGAATTCTTGACTTACGAGACCTAGGACTAGGTTGATTGAAAAACTCGCAAATTTTACGAAATGTTGCCCTTATAGATCATTTATTTTCGTAATAAGATTGAATAACGAAAATGCATTGTTGAGTGATAAACGACTTCAGAAAATCGCTGCCTGGCTTCGTAGCAATCCAGAGATGGTGGTAACTGTCCGGAAAGTAGCAGAGATTTTTGGTAAAGATTTTATTCAGGCTTCTACAATAGCAACGGCGGTAAATGGCTTCAAAGAATGTGGGATTTGGCCATATTGATGACAGATATTTCACATATAGAGAGATTATCCAACACTAAGGCATTACTACGTCCGATAACGGAACAACAAGATGCTCCGCTTTAATGAGCAATATCGAAATAGATCAAAAGCAAACTACTCCACCATCAGTATTTTCTTATGCCTTATCCTGTAACTCGCAAAATTTCACGCGTAACAAGAAAACGAGGAAAAACGGCTATCGTAACTTCTTCCCCGTATAAAATTAGAATTAGAAAAAACGATAAAAAAAAAAGAAACTAGACGACAAAAAGAAGAGAAAAAGAAAGGTAAAAAAACAAAAAAAAAAAGAATAACAAACCCAAACTTGCTTTTACTGCCATGGAAAATACTTGGATTCAAATGGAGGATGGGCCGCATGTTCTTTTTGTGGGGATTGGGCACACTGTAGCTGTCCTGGGATAGATGACGAGGACGACGAGGCAGTATTTGTTTGCGAATTTCGCAACCAAAAATAGAATATGTCTCCCATACCCCATCATGCCTCCTAGAGAGGGTAAGACGGGCCACCCTATGTTGGTCATCCTTTTAAGTTTTTTAAGTTTCTTATCTCCAAAGATTAATAATGTAAGAGTAATTATAACCAAGTATACATATATTCAAAATACTAAAAACTATGCGTTTTATTGTGCTTCAAACGTTAAGGACCCTGTCTTGCACTCCTTCCCCTAGTTGTGTATGTATAGGCACATATGAAATAATGTATATATTCGTATGGTAATTTATTAATGATTTTACAAGCTTATATCCGTGAGTCTTTGTACTTTCGCTGTTATATCAATGAGCTCTTCGTTATTCACCTCAATATCTCTTATATGTGCCAAACAATTCGGGGGGTTTCAATATGGACCTCAACCAACAAGCCAGCTCTATCCTTTGGTAGCTGCCCCCAGTCTTGCACGTTAAGTTGGCTAAAGTCCCCATCCACTTGCGTGCGCGTGTCTCGGTCTTCCTCTACTGCGCCGTCCCTCGGGGGCAGAATCGAAGACTTTTTGGACCAGAGCGTTGGTGTCCATCTGCTCCTCTACATGACTCAGCCATCTCAGTCGTATGATCTTCACACTTCTGGCTCGGTCAATGTTGCTGTACAGTCAATACGGCTCGTCGTTATATCTCCTCCTCTACTCACCGTCAATGCAGACGGGAACTCGAAGAATTTTTCTCTCAAAGCAGCCAAGAGCATCCTTATTAATTTTTGATAATATCCATGTCTCTTTGCCATAGAGCAGGACTGGGATTATTAAGGTCTTATATAGGGTAAATTTGGTTGTTCGAGAGAGGGCTTTGCTAATCAATTGAATATCATTGGCGTATGGAGTCATCAGACTGGTGTGATGGTGAACTTTCCTAACCTGAAGCCACACTAATATGAACCAATCAAGTTGTTTACGAACGACTTCAGGCGTTCACACAATTCGGCAGAATTACCTAGTCATCGCCTGCCGCTTTAAAGAGCTCGGCGATCAGGCCGATCAGCTCCAGCAGATTTGTTGGACTTTGATATTGCTTTCTTTACTTTATCTAGGCCAGGAGTCAGGTGAGATCGGGGTTAAAAGGTTCATTCGATATTTGGTTCGTCATCGCCGTTATTTAGTCTACAGAAATGCTCTTTTCAAATCCTCAGCATCGATTGCGACTTTTCTACGATGTTCCCTTGTTTGTCTCTACAGACTTCGTCTAGCGGGTTGCGTCCGTAGCATGTTTTCTTTACATTTTGGTAGAACTTCCATATCTCATTTCTGGAGTAGCGTCTCCCAATTTCCTGGACTCCTATCTTCTCATGCTCTTTGTTTTTCTTCCTGAGAAGCCGGTTTTCGTCTCTCCTTTTCTGCTCACAGAGTTCGTGAGCAGCTCTAATATTTGTTTGGAGCGCCGCCTTGTATGCGTTTTGCTTAGCTGAATTTATCTGAATAACTTGTTGCAATAAAACTCAGCAACCAACATAAATATACGTTAAGCTGCCTGAACTGACTAAGAAAACAATAAATCCCTGAAAACAACCCTTTTGGGACTGGAGTGCGATAAGAAGGTCCATTTACTGAAAAGTTGTATTCTCTGAAAAAGTTTGTATTGGAACAAACAAATTTGGGCTGTAAACATAAGCAACCCGAATATATTCCCGAAAAGAAATAAAATATTTCATATAAAAGTCAAAACTGCCTCCCGTACCTAAAGATCGCTTGAGCGACGGACAATGAACAAATACTTTTAAAAGCCAGGAAAGATCAAGAAGAAGCTGCCGATAATGATAAGTTCTTAATGATCGAAGATCCGCAGGACATGCAGGAGATACCGATCATTTTGATTCGAAATCGCCCAATAGTTACCCAAAAGGGATAATGACTTTTCCGGCGTATCTTCGCTCGATGTCTTCTACCGAATATCAGCAAAATATTCGAAAAGGTGACAGAGTCAAAAATATAGAACCGTATAATCAATTCGGTTTTGTGGCGGGGCATGATGCCTCATATGCCACGTTCAAACCAGTATCTGATATCCAATGAATCAAAAGCAGGAAACAATGCACGGGTATCTACTTGATTGACTTGGTAAGGACTTTTGATACTGTATGGTTAGAGGTTTTCTTATTTAAGTTGAACAGACTCAACGTACGAGTATTAACACCACTTCTATACATTTTTTTTGAAATGTTCAGTTCATCGTGAAGAATGACGATGTGACTTCTGCTGCCGATCTTATTAAATATCTACACAAGCTATCTTGTGAGACCACTTCACCATGCCATAGCGTACGCAGGCGACTTGAATGCGTACAGATTAGCTCCAAAGAGTTGAAGTTGAAGACCAACTTTCAGAAGTCGAAAACCGTTCTTTTTAATACGCCTTTGTCTGGGGCCCTCTTCGGATACCAGTAAAAATTTGGGATTGAAGCTCATGGGACAACATACGTTGGGGTCTGGCTGTATTTATACATTCATACAGATGTTGCTCTGACCTGAGTAAAAGATGATTTCGCCCCTTACAAAGAGACTGTTTTATAGCATCCAACTCAATGCGAAGGTGTAGGTGATCTGCAACATCTGCTCTTCCCTTAAATGTCAACATTCCCCCGAGCTGAAAGCCAAGCCTTTCGATACAAATACTTACCCAAAATCGAATCACTTACGTTCAAAGGCACTCCTTATTCTTCAATCTTTTCCACTCAATCGATGTAAGACTCAGTAATCATATTGATCCACATAATTGTTTGCTCGAAACATATTAAAACGTCAAAATTGATCCACCTCAACAGAATGACAACATTCCATCACCGTTCGCAATTGTCGGTATCTCCAATAGTCACTTTACACAAGCCTAAATGTCTCCCATATGTTTAGTGTATGTGTGTTGAGTAAAAGCCTTATAGGATTAACTTGGTACTCAAGACGACTCCATGTTGGTTTATGTATTATGTCCTACCTCCGAACAATGCTTCCACTCTCTTTCCTTATATAGGTATATCCAAGTGACTGAGCGTATAACTACGTTTCATTCAACTCCCGTCAAAATCCAAAAGGACTTCGAACCGAACAGTGCCTATAGAAAGCATTCATTCATCGTTGTCTCAACCCATATAACATACTCTCATACGAATCTCATTTTTATCTTCTCATCCTGGTTCATAGAGAGGATCAGCAGAGGCAGCCGGACAAATCCTTATAAACTATCATATAATGCAGCATATGACAGGAACACTGCGCATTGAAGAAGCTCTAACTCAGTCGGTCAACCAAACCATCAGTTTTGGCCACCCTACAATTCACAACAACAACTGAGAGATGAAAGGACGAAAAAAATTGAATGTCAACTTAATATTTGGACATTATTTGCTTTTATCCTTTTACATCAATTTCAATGGACCATTATAGGGTGAACTGTATGGCTGACTGACTGTGGCTGTATATTACAATCTGAAGTATGGTAGTGATTTTCTGAAGGACATTCATCTACCCACATCTGCTCTAATAATATGGCTGGGTCGTCATATTCCGGTCATATTGTAGGTGCGCTGCCGTCAATCCAATCGTCTCTTGAGTTTTAGTCCTTTATCCTTTTTTTTTTTGTGAAACAAATCCTATAAGCATTTCCTCAAGGGAGAAGGGGTACAATGAATACATCTAAAATGAGTGCGGGTGTATTCTAAGGATAATGCTAAATGTGATGCAACGTGTGTCCTTTTAACTTAATCTCCAACAGAACCAAAACGAACTGGAAATTTCGTTCAGTAATTTAAGGGCCAGGTAAAGAGATTTACAAAGGATTACTACTGTGCTGTGTCGCCATAGTGCATATAGCATGGCGTGGATGTGTGTAACTAGGTGAAAGGGGAAAACATGCTCCACATTTGCTATGGATCAGAATCAGGAACCACCAACGGGCGGATTTACTGTTTTGTTCGAAGATAATAGTGCTTACTTCTAATGCGTGGGTTGATTTCATCTATTTCCAATGATTCGTTTCTACAGACGTGTATTCGTATCTATTCTCGTAAGTCTTGTAAGCAATTTAAATTGCAGTAAATGAAAGGACGGAGAATGTGAAGAGATTACGGAACTAGCTTGTTGCGGTGAAGTAGGAACATAATCATTTGTTTCGTTCGGAGTGTTTCTTAAAAGCCCCATGTCTTTCTGCAAGTTGGTTACAGTATGCACATTGATTCCATATACAAAAAACTCTGCATTTCTCGAAGTGCATGGGTGATATCTAAGACAATCAGCCAGGTCCCACATTTCACTTTCACTCGATGTGAAATTAAAATCGATCGAAAATGAAATTTGGTGTTCGATATTTCACTATTATCGATTTCGATTTAAAATTTTTCGAAATTGAACCAAAGTGAAATTTTTGTGTTCCAGAATTCGATATTGCAAGTGATTTCAAATTGAGTTTGTCATTCGTTCTGAAAAAGTGGAAGATAGCAAACGTTTTTGAGCATGTAAGTAAGAAATTGCATTTTTAACAAGCTTATTTGGCTAAAAATATATTTTAAACAGGGGTAAACATAAAAATAATGTGCAGGAGGCAGTACAGTCCGTTTGATAAGATCGTATACGGCAAAAATTAAAGAAGAACTAATAATAATAAAAAAAAAATCAATTGTACTGGTTTATTTTGTTTATTTACTTGAATGCCTTTCAATTAATATGTTGTCCACACTCCTTCATTATTAATAATTACTTGGAGTCTTCGAGGCATGCTTTCTACTAATCTTATAGCATAATCTTGAGACAAAGATCTCCAAAAAACTCGTATTTTTCGTGATAATTGTTTGACCGTCGAGATCTTCTTTCCTTGGAGCTTTAGCTTTATGAATGCCCAAACATTTTCAATGGGACTTAGATCCGGCGACTGTGATGGGCAATCTAAAACATCGACGTCATTTTCTTGTTTCCACGCACTGCACAAACGACTGTGATGTTTCGGGTCATTACCTTCTTGTAGTAACCAATTCTCATTCCTTCTTTTAAACCACCTTTGGGCAGATGGCAATAAAGCCTTCTTATAAATTTTGACCATATTGGGTGCGTTTAAGTTATTTGTAAACATGAACAAATTGCCAAATCCTTGTTTTGAGAAGCATCCCCAAACGTGCACCTTTGCCGGGTGTTTGACGGTCCGCTGGATTAATTTATTGGATTGTGTACACCAGGTATGAGTGATAGAGACCATGCCCAAAAAGAAGCTTCATCCGAAAAAAGAACGTTGTTCCAATCTCTGTCCAAATTCTCCTTGGCCCAATTGAGTCGTTTTTCTACGTGTTTTTTTGGCAGTAGTGGTTTCTTTATTGTGCTTCGAAATTTTACATTTTAGGCTAGTAAACGTCTTCGTATCGTATCACAACACACATTTAGACCCCTTTTACGTAAAATCCCTTGTCCTCCACGTAACGATAGAAGAGGATTTTTTTCAAAAAAACACGCGTAGAATCATTTTGTCCTGCTTTTTTGTTGTTTTTGGCGTAGACCCACGATCCAGCAAATCATCCACATTATTAACTTGGGAATAACGGTGCACCCACTTGCAAACAAATGCTTTTGACTTTTCAGCTGCTCGGTATGGCATTTTCTTTCCTCTTGGATGCGTGCACAAGAATACTGCTTCATAACGTGATGCAAACGCGACACTCATTTTCAAATACTTCCGTCTCTGACCAAAATTGAACACTCTTCAAATTTTTTTATTCAAAGCATCTTAGCAGAAGTATTTTTTTATCTGCTAATGCAAATGCCACTTCCAAACCGGTTTTCATAAATGAGTTTTGCCGTATACGATCTTATCAAACGGACTGTATTTGTCAAATTTATGGAGCAGCATAATGATTTGGCAAGAGGATTTGTCAAAGGGGACCGAGTTCTCACCGAAGTTTTGTGGGAAGACTCAAGAACTGATCTCAACAGTCATGGGCCACCGCAAAAGGATGCGAGTGGATGATAAAAGGTAAATTACTGGCAAAATTAAAAAGAAGAAGACTTGTGTGTTATTTTGTACAAAGGTTTGGACGGACTGGAAGTCTTGTCTAAGAAAGAAACTATCACACAACAAGGCCGAAGATGTATCAACTGGAGGGGGGCCATTTAACAAGATAATGATATCATCCACGGAAGATGCAATTGCAACAATTAACGGAATTTACACAGTGGTTGAGGGAATTCCTAATATGATGGATTTCGGCTTGATGGATTAAATGCAATCGGATACCGAATATGACAACCATAATTCCCAAGAAGAACAAAAAGCCGAACCTGAATCTACAATAACAGCAGGCAGAAAAAGAAAAAGGCTTGTCTCTGTAAGCAATAATCTAAATGATCATATAGCAAAGCAAACCAAAACAATGGATAAAATTTGAGAAAACATGAAGGGTATATTGGCAGCTTTCAGTAAATACGCTCGTGTTGCAAAGGATATTGACTACACATTAAAAAAAACTACAGGGGCCCGTGGACTCTGTTCAAAATGCTTTGGAAGCAAACAATGAGGAAACGAAGAGGCATAACATAGAAATGGAAAAAAATACACCAAGAGGGAATTCTCTTAAGAAAGAAGAAGATAGAACTTAAAGAAATGAAGCTCGATATTTATAAAATAAAGCGAATTTCGAGACTAACCTAGCTAGTGCCATTTAGTGTATTGGACTGAATTTGTATTCCTTTTATTTTTAGTAATCGGATTTGTGTTATTTATTTATTATTATTTTTTTTTAAAACTTTTTTAGCCTTTTAAGTGTATTGAGTTTCTAAAACTCAGAATTAATAAAACGTTTGCGTTGCTTTGTATTTTCTATTTAAATATTTAAGATAAATGAAATGAACTTTATCTCAACCGTATTCTACTGGCATTGTGGTCTATTATTTCATTGGCTTCATTGAAATGCTCAGCCCTTTCTATTTCGTTTTAATTTAATTCGTTATCCACCCCAATGTTTTCATTGTCTTCATCCCTTATCTTATAATGTCAACAAATGTTGTGCAACGCGCAACAAACATTAATTATTTGTATCACATTCTTCGGCTGGTATTTAAGACAAGGGGCCAGGCATCTAAAACGGCTTTTCAAACCCCGATTGTCCTCTCAACTACATTTCGAGCAGAGGAATGTTTTTGGCTAAATGCGTGCTGGAAGGTTTCCGATTCTGGATCTATATAGGGCGTCTGAAGAAAAGGCTCAAGTGCATAGCCAGCATCTCCTAAAAGCCGAGAGGAACGCTCACCAGATAAGAGAATCACGACTTGAACCTGGACGACGCGCGTCGATAGCTTTTATAACCATGTTGTAATCGCAAAATAAAAAAAAAATTTGATTTGCTATATTTGGCAAAGAAAACAACTTATAATCATCGCATTCATTGAAAAGTATCGTTTCCTATTGTAGTAAAGCGCTGGATCTTGATTCGGTTGCGAAATTCTAACATGTGTGCCATCAAATGTCGTCTGGATTTACTGAGTTCGTCGTCGTCTGACATAAATTTTATCCAAGTTGGACAAATTCGGTTTTCTAAATTTGTAAGAACTTGTATAAAAATTTTCGACACAGTTCTTCTACCCAAAGCAACATCATCATCTTTCCCAGTTGACCTTTGAATGTTGCCTTCGGCAAGAAAACGCAAGTCTGTGGCTAACTTCAAAATTCCAGGAATTGAAGATTGTTTAAGGTGTGGCTCAACAATTTGCAGTACCATTGGGAAGGTACATTTATTAAGACGGTAGTATGATATGAACCTATATTTGACGACAAATATGTAATTAAAACTTTAGTTTTATGATCACACCAATTTTTAGATTTAAAAACATACGCAGCATCTGCAATTTCCAAAGGATTCGATACATCTCTCAGCCTTCGTCTCTTTATTTTTTTCTTCTGCATATTTCCGCCTTTGCATCCATTACAAAATTTTTTAAATGCTTTACTAGGTGGGGTGAAAAGTAACCTCCTTGGAAGTGAAATTTTTTATTTTTTAAATGATCTTTTATTTTATTCAATATAGTCCCCTTTTAGCTTGATACACTTATTCCAGCGATTTTCCAACTTTCCAACTTCTTGATCCCGTCCGAAAACTAATTTTCCGGAAAGTCTGCAAAATACTCCTCCGTGGCGTCGATGATTTCCTTGCGTGAGCTGAATTTTTTATTGATGAGCCATCTTTTGAGGTTTGGGAAAAGATAATAGCCCGAGGAAGCCAAGTCGGGCGAATACGGTGGATGCGACAGCAATTGGAGCCGTAAGTCATTGATTTTAGCCGGCGCATTGTCTTGCAAAAACAAATTTTTTTTTCGCTTCATGTGAGGCCGTTTTGTAGCGATTTCGGCCTACAATCGCTACAATAATGCACAGTAAAACTCGCTGGTGGTTTTACCTTTTTCGAGGTAGTCCACGAAGAGTATGCCATGAAAATCCCATAAAACCGAAGCCACAAACTTTCCGACCCATTGAGCCTCCCTCGGCAGATTCAGGGCACTCGTGCCGGCTTCAGTCCAATACCGGTCACTCATTCTGCTCTCTGGTGTATAATAGTGGATCCAGGTTTCATCAACAGTTACCAATCGTCGCCAAAAGTCCGCCCGATTCCGCATCAGCAAGTCCAAACACTCTTTTGAAGTGCTCTCGCGTTCGTGTTTTTGGTCAGGACTGAGCATGCGCGGCAAACAGCGGCAGGATCACTTTTTCATATGCAGAATATTGACCAAAATATGACGTGTGCGCCCAGTACTAATCTTTATGGTATCTGCTAGCTCGAGCACCTTCATGTTCCGGTCCGCCAACACCATTTCATGTATTTTTTTCACATTGCCCTCTGTAACCGCATCGGAGGGCCTGCCGCTGCGGACTTGATCGGAAGTGGTGTTGCGGCCATCACGAAACACTCGAAACCAATATTTGACGGTGTAATCTGACGGAGCACTAGACCCATAATATTTATCCAACTTCGCCGTTTTGCCTCTCAAAAAATAATGTTTTATGAGAGAACAAAAATCGTTTCTGTCCATACTCAACATGATGCCAAACGCTTCGACAACAATCAGCTGTCAAAACAAAACTAAAGGCAATATCGCACTTAGGCATGTCTGCCTAAAATTGAACGGACTTCAAGGCACCATAACCTTTTTTGCAGTAGCTGCGCATTCTGGCGGTCAAGGAGGTTACTTTTCACCCCACCTAGTAAGACGCGACAAATTTTTTTTAGCAATCACAATTTTTTTTAAATGTAAAATAGTTTAACAACGCCCGAAATGACAGATATCAGCTGTTTTCAATTGCACAAAAGTGATTTCGAAAAAAAATTCGGAGTTGGCAAATCGATCGAAATGTGGAACACTGAAAATCAATTCACTCGATTTTCAATTTCGATTTCATTTCACTCGATTTCTGGAACCTAGCAGAATAACATAAATGCTAAGTCTTATATTCGTATTCGAAAAAAAATGAGACAAATCAAGCACCTTTCGATTGTCGATACCTTGGTTGAATATTTCCCAAGTTTCGTGGTTAATGCTGCGATATTTGTAATCCAAAATTAAGACGGTGATAATTGGGGATGCTGTCGCCTGCCACCAAAAATTCAAATGTCATCGTAAGTCCCTTCAATGGAGGAAAATGTATGATGAAATTTAATGCTTACAGATTGCCTGCAAAGCGTCGATTATCAAATTTGCTGATGTTATTGCGGTGGAAGTTGTAGAATGAAATAATTGCAATTTTACGTTGCTAGTTAACCAGCACTGGTTGACAAGTTACGGATCATAAAACTGAGGCTGTGTACGAGAAACAAAATTCGTGAAACGAAAACTGTTAGAATTGGAAGGCATGGACCTGTTTCGAAATTTTTTTAAAGTCTCGGAGTTATGATTGGTGGAAAACTAGGCTTTGAACATTGAAGTAATATTGAAACTGAATAAACTATTTCTTCTTCTTGTTTCTTAAGTTTAACATGCGAGAAGTCAAACATGTCAAATATGCTCACCATGTCTTAAATGGTACTTATATGCTTTCCGAAGAAATGATTAGACTCAAAAATGGGCAGGTAAATAAAATTTTATTTGAACCAGTTTTTAGTATCTGTTTAAATGCCAACACAATTCCATATCGAACCGTCCATGTTTTGGAATTGCACTGAAAAACCCGGAATATGTATGTTTTTTTCAGAGAGGATAGCTCTACGACTATCGTTTCGTATATATTTCAAAGAAAACTGGACTACTGTAAATAATATAGGAGCAGGAAAACACAGATTTGCGCAAGCTAACAAATAAAATAATGGAATCGTATAAAGTAAGCTTCGTCTTTAAGCCAACCGCCTTGCGGCTGTACTACGGTATGAATTGGTCTGTTCAAGTGCAAGCGATTTTAGCCGATGAGAACTAAGCACTACCAATGTACGTTAGCTACTGCTATCTTATGACTGGTTTCCACCTTATAGCTCGATAAAAAAGTATAGTCTTTTGAAGAACTATTAATCTGCAGCCGGTTTGGAAGATCCTCAGAATTTTCTGTCGAATGTAATTAAAAAATCCAAATGGCAGGACATCAGCTTTACTAAAAATCTCAATGAGCTTGTTTCGATCCAAATGGAAGAAATATTCTCCATCTTCATCGTCATTCTGTAAAGTCTGACGAGTTTGACACAGACGACTAAATTAGACTTGGCCATTAAACAAGGCCAAAAAATGTATGGCTTATTTGTCTTTATACCATTTTCCGTTGCATTCTGAATATTATTTACTCGATTAAGTTCCTAAATTTGGGGTAAACAACACGCCGCACGAAACGACTTTTGAAAACATCGTTAGAACTTCACTTTTTAATTTTATTTGTTTAAAAGAAAATGAAATATATACAATGCAATGTCATTGTCTCTGCTATAGACTGAATGAGTGGATTTTTGGCATCATGGAGCCATTGTGCGGTGATTCTTATTGCACGCTTTTTGTATGTAATTTAAATGATGAGGGCCTTTAGGCCCTATAAAACCTTTGCGAAAGTCAAATAAAGTTAAATTTAAAAATTCGGTCTTGACACCCCTAAAATTGATATAGATGTGATCAGTATAGAAGTCTGGAGTCTTCTCTGCTTCTCTCGAAACACGAAAATGTCTTAATGACCGGCAGTACTGTTTTCGTAGCAACGGGTCCACTCGTGATTTGATGGCATTTCTCAACAAATAGTGGAACCGAAGTTTACATCAATCTTGCGAAAGGGATATTTTGATATTTCTAAGACATTCAACACATATTTATGTGTATAAAGTTCTTAACATTTTCTACATCCGTTGTGGTTTCACATCCACGATCAGAAGCTCTAATCAATACAATTTAAGAGTCAATTCCAAAGCTCTTTTTCATATGCCAACGTCCAAAAGACTCACTACTCGAATTTTTTCACCATCACACCGCCAAAGCTTTTTAATAAATTGCCACTCGACATAAGAGTAGCAAATGTATGTTACATATTCCTAAACAAATTAACGAACTGGCTTTTCAAAATAGATAGCTCTGAAGTCAAAAACCTGCTTGTTAGTATTGTTTTGAAAAACTACAAACTATTGTATTCAATTCAATTCAATTCAATTTCAATTTATTCATTTAAGGATGTACAAATAAGACTTAGTCTTTTATAGTACTTAAAATTATGGATAATATACAGGATTCAGTTTAATATTTATACTTAACAAAGTATAAGCAATACAATTATTAGGAAAGGGACACAAAAGGAGGGATAGTGTAAAGGAGGGGAATAGAAAAGAACAAGAAATAGTCTGCTGTTGCATTTTTATAGAATATGCTGCAAAATAGCATCTTTAAATTGTTTGCCTCCAATTATTTGTTTTAATGTTGTGGGCAGAGAATTCCATAGTCTGGTGGCAAAGACGAAGAACAGGCGCAGGAGTTCAAATAGTTCGATGAGGGAGATATAAGGCTGTATGTTCTAGAGGAACGAGCGAACTGAAGTTTTTTAAAAAGGTATGGTGGCGACTTGTTCCGAATAATTTTGTGCATGAAGATATAGCACCTGACTTGCAAGAACTGCTGCAGCGTGCAACCAAGGATATTTTTATGATAATTGGATATGTGGTCGTGTCGACGAAGCCCATACACATACCTTACCATATCATTAAATGCCACAGTAAGTTTATGCTGGGATAAGGAATCAAGTTTGCAGTACACTGTTGATGAATATTCAATATACGGAACAAGTAATGTTTTAACAAGTCTCAGCCTCGTATTAACAGGAGTAAAACTAGAGAGCAGCCAAAGTTTGCGTAGACCTCCGTAAATTCGTCCCACAGTGTAATTGATGTGGCTTACACAGGAGATAGAGCGGTTAATCTTAAAACCCAGGTTGGTTACAGTCTCCACGAACTGCAATTGCGTGTCGTTGAGGTGAATGGGTGGCAGAAGTTCAGTATCGTGAAGTTTTTTTAATATTAAAATCAGCTGAGACTTTGCTGGGTTGAGGGTCAAACAATTACGTAGTGACCATTGGTAGATTGCGGATAGATCCTCATTCAACCTGCAAGCAAGATCCTCAACTAGACCAATTGGTCTAGATAAGTATATCTGCGCATCATCCGCATAGAAGTGAAGACTAGCGTTAGAGCAAACTTTGGGGAGGTCATTTATAAATATTCAAAACAATATTGGAAGAACAATATCGAGCCCTGCGGTACTCCTGCATGCATGTTTCTAATACGAGAGGATTTGTCACCAACCACAACCCTTTGACAGCGATTACTTAAGTAATTAGTTATGAGTCTTGCAGAACTTTCACTAAAACCAAAATACCTTCTTCGTTTCTCAGAAAGGATAGAGTGGTTGACTGTGTCAAAAGCTTTGGAGAAATCAATTACAAAATTATCAAATTTGTAACGTTTTTCGTAAAATTTTGCTCTTTCGTTATTGATCTTAATTTTATTTAATTAGTTTTATTATTATATTGGGTATGTAACTTAATTCGTGCGGTTTTTTTTTTCAAAATTTGAACGTTTATTTAAGAAAAACATGTACAATAGTATTATTCAAAGTATTGCCCATCTGAAGCTATGACTTTTTCCCATCTTTCTGGCAATTTGTGGATCCCATCCCAAAAGAACTGCGCCGGCTTGGCAGCCAAGAATGAATCGAGCCAATTTTTGATATTCTGCTCTGATGTGAACCGTATTTCAGCGAGGGCGTTCTGCATCGACCGGAACAAATGGTAGTCAGAAGGGGCAAGGTCTGGGCTATAAGGCGGGTGGGGTAATACTTCCCATCCACTGTTTTCCGAATAGTTCTTAACCGGAATAGCAACGTGGGGCCGAGCGTGGTCATGATGGAAAATTATTGCCTCGTGTCTGGTCGCATATTCCGGGCATTTTTCGGCTACTCCTTCCAGTTGTTCATCTTCAAACTATTTTGGCTGCCCAATACGTTCATCGTCTTCCAAGCCAAAATCACCACTTTTAAATCGTGCTTTTGTGCCACTTTTGGCACGTTCGCTCAGCTAGCGCATGTTCACCATAAACTTCCACCAAAATACGATGACTTTCGGCAGCAGTTTTCTTCATATTAAAGTAATGAAGAAGAACTCCTCGCAAAAACACTTTTTCAGGCACAAAGTTCGACTTATTTGAGCGAAAAAAAATTATTCTTGTTTACGCTTCAAATGAATGACATATACTGAAATGACGTACAATGACAGTAGCTTTCCAACGCATGTTCCAATGGAATAATAACAATGGAATAAAAATAAAGTTACGCCATCTCTTAGCAAACCGCACGAATTAAGTTATAGACCCAATATTAATCTTGTATTATGAAATTTTTTGCGTTTTACCCCACACTGTATTTTTTTTTTGTAAGGATCATTCGCCACTAGTCTTAAATGACTACAGAGTGAAATCGCATAAATTGTTTCCTTTACAAAATGCATTTTTAAAAAAAACTTTGTAATCTATTGAAATTTATAATTATTTTATAAAAGAATAAAGTAAAGTGCGAAAAAAAAAGAGTTTGGCATCAGGCCTTTTGTCAAAAATGCGTGCTTTTGGGAGCGATGACTCTCTCCTTCAATGGATTAGAAACTACCTTTCGGAACGTTCAATCCAAGTTATCTTGGATGGTTTCAAGTCTGATATTCACAAAATAAATGCTGGTGTGCCCCAGGGCTCCGTTCTGTCTCCGACACTCTTTTTTATTTTGATTAATGATCTTTTGACTGCTACTTCTAATCCAATTAACTCCTTTGCTGGCGACAGTACTCTCTGCTTTTCATATTCGTTCCCGGACTCATGTCCCTGCTCCTCGGCTGTAGAATGGCAACGGCAGCGTTATTTAAGCTCATTATATTCTGATATAAACAGCATAACCAATTGAAGAACTACCAACAAAGTGGAGTTTAATGCTTCCAAAACACAATGCTGTCTGCTGTCGCTTGAGCGAAATTCAAATACCCAGCCATTATCCATGAATGGCACTTGCATCGTTGAAACCGAAAAGCTTTCCATACTCGGTATGTGTGTTAATGACAACTTACATTGGAATGATTACATATTCGAAGTCGCCAAAAATGCTGCGAAATGTCTAGGTTTTCTTAAGCGATGTAAAAAATATTTCACCCCCTCTGATCTGGCTTCAATATACAAGGCTTTCATCTGCCCAAAATTGAAGTACAATGCTCTCATCTGGTCGGGTGTTCCCAAGACTTCTTTGCGCCTACTAGATAGGATTCAAAACCGGTGATGCTAATATTACACAGCCGATTGACCTCGACCACCGAGGTAATGTCTCCTGTCTTACCCTGTTCTATCGCTATTTTCACCACCAGTGCTCCTCAGAAATTGCTGAAAGCATTCCGCCCCTTCGAACCTCCAACCGTAACACCCATCTCGCTATGAATGCTCATCAGGACACCCTCAAGCCCACTTTCGGACATACCCTGAAACATCGTGATTCCTTCCTAAGCCGAACAACTCACTCATGAATTGCCCTGCCGAGCTCTTAATCCCCTAGTCATTATAACCTTCAAACATCCAAGGCCAACGTATATCGGTACCTCTCTTTCTTTCCTCCCTAACTTTCCATCGCCCGCGCCGTGTGCATCCATTTTAAGGGTACTAACAACCCCTTGAGCGCGCGCTAATTATAAATAACAAAAAAAACAGCTATTGGAACGTATGCTATTTTTAGAGCTTGCATAATTTGTTGGATTGCTGCATCTGATGCTATTATAACGGTCATAGTTATAATATTGCCTGTCAATGTATGTTTTGGATGCATAACCGCGTGTTAATATTCTATATCTTAGCTTGGACTCAACTAAGGCATAGCATATCTGCTTCAGAACCTGTGATGTCGAAGAGTAACCTATATAGACAATGCCAAAAAGAGGATTTTTAAGGTCAAAGCGCAGCTTATTAATTTGTAGGGTAGTATGAAGTGGCTATCAATTATAGTTTTCGAAAACTCAATAATTTCACCTCTGCTCTGGCAGATGGTTTTGAATCTTATAGTTTGTTCAGTTTTTCCATAACTAATAGGAGCCAATTACTTACTTACTCTAGGTGGCGCTACAGTTCGGGGTGGACCTGGGCCTCAGTCAACAAGCTTCTCCAGCCAGCTCGATCCCTGGCTAGCTGCCTCCAGTTTCGCACGCTAAGTTGGCTGAGGTCCTCTTCACTTGCGTGTGCCTCCTGAGTCTTGGCCTTCCTCTACTGCGCTGTCCCTCGGGAGCGGATTCGAAATCTTTTTGGACCGGAGCATTGGTGTCCATCTGCTCTACATCACCCAGCCATCTCAGTCTTTGGATCTTCACTCTTCTAGCTAGGTCCATCATGTCGCTGTACAGTCCATAAAGTTCGTTGTTGTATCTCCTCCTTCACTCACCGCCAATGCAGACGGGACCGAAGATCGCCCGAAGAATTTTCCTCTCGAAGCAACCAAGAACACCCTCATCCATTTTTGATAATTTCCATGCCTCTGCGCCATAGAGCAGGACCGGGATTATTAAAGACTCATAAAGGGTGACTTTTGTTGTCCGAGAGAGGGCTTTGCTACTCAATTGCCTTCTTAACCCAAAGAAACAGCGGTTGGCAAGAGTTATTCTTCGCTTGATCTCAGCGCTGGTGTCGTTCTCTGTATTTATAGCGGAGCCTAGGTAGACAAAGTCCTTAATTACCTCAAAGTTATATCTGTCGAGGGTGACGTTCTGTCCGAGACGTCGGTGTTGGTTGTTCTTTTTGCTTGACAGCATATACTTGGTCTTGATCTCACTGACCGCTAAACCCATTTTCGCTGCTCGCGAGTTTTGCACTATTCTTTCAAGTACGATGTTGAAAAAATCGCATGACAGCGCATCGCCTTGTCTAAATCCTTTCTGGACATCAAAGGTCTCGGTGAGATCCTTACCGATCTTGATGGAGCAGCGTGCATTCTCCATCGTTATCCTGCACAGACGGACGAGTTTGGCAGGGATGCCAAAACTAGACATTGCTCTATATAGCTCGTCTCTATAGATGCTGTCATACGCGGCCTTAAAATCGATGAATAGGTGGTGTGTATCGATCTGAAGCTCATGGGTCTTCTCCAAGATCTGCCGTAGTGTGAATATCTGCTCGATGGTGGACTTTCCTGGCCTGAAGCCACACCGATATCGACCTTGTCTTGGCGTAGTTTGGGATATCCGCAACCGTACCTTGGCTACAACAAGGTAATGGTCCGAGTCGATGTTGGCTCCTCGGAACGTACGGACATCCATAATGCTGGAGAAGTGTCTTGCGTCGATCGCAATGTGATCAATCTGGTTGACTGTTGATTGATCAGGAGTTCTCCAAGTCCCCTTGTGTATGTCGAGATGTGGGAACCGCGTGCTAACCACGACAATGTTTCGCTCCGCCGCAAAGTCGATTAGCCTGAATCCGTTATCGGAGGTGGTGTTGTGCAGGCTATATTTTCCGATTGTTCCACCAAAGATACCCTCTCTTCCTAGCTTTGCATTAAAATCACAGAAGACAATTTTAATGTCATAGCTAGGGCATTGCTCCTAGGTCTTGTTGAGGAGCTCGTAGAAGGCATCCTTGGTGTCGTCATCTTTCTCCTCTGTGGGGGCATGCGCGCATATGAGGCTTATGTTGGCGAATTTAGCCTTGATGCGTATTGCTACGAGGCGCTCGCTCACGTGCCGGAAGCTGAGGACTTCTTGTCTTAGTCTGCCTCCGACAACAAATCCGCATCCAAATAAGCGCTGCTTTTGCCGTCGATAGCAATTGAAGTAGTAGATGTCGCAGTTTTTCATCTTCTTTTTGTCCGGCCCATCCCATCGCATTTCTTCGATGGCGGTTATGTCTGCTTTGCAGCAGTCTGGGGCCTCCGCTAGTTGCTCGGCTGCACGTGGTCTATTAAGGGATCTAACATTCCACGTGCATATCCGAAGCTCATTGTCCTTAAATCGTTTGCGTGGGTTGTCAACAGTAGATCCGTCCATATCCGAGGCTTGTTGATGCTTCGTAACTTAATTTTTTTTAAATGGCCGGGCAGTTACCCCGGCGGCACAACCCCCCAACCTGGAGGACCAGTTCCATTTTGAGTGCCCCTAGGACAAGGGGTGGGTTAGCAACCCGTTCCGGTATGTGAGCGCTGCCGTTGGCCCTTATAGGGCTCGTCCGCCGCCATCTCTTTTCCAAGACCCTGACTAAGTCCTGGAAATCCTTTCCGGCCTGAGCTCCAAATATGTCGGAGTAGCCCGGATAAGGTCTTGTTTTGTTAATGGCGCAGGAAACTCGCCATTTGCCCTCTTCACTTCGCAACCTCTAGTGAGATTCCCAGATGGCGCCACGGGGAGGCGTGAAGTAAAACTTATTAACAGAGCTGCAAGATGTTCGGCTGCAGAGGCTCATTCTCGTCATTTAAGGAGCCAGCACCTGTCGGAAGATGCTACTTCTACGATGCCTTATACTAATCGTTGCCATCCAGGAGCCAATTACTTCGTTAAAAAAAACTAAACCTAGTAAAAGATTAAAAAAAAAACTAAATTACAGCGAGAGAAAATTTAGTGACGTTTAATATTTTATACATTAATAGCATTATTATTATGTGCGATCAGCCTACCGGAGTCTCACTCAATTAAAAAAAAAAGGAAGTTGCTACACTATATTACACTACGCATATACACTACAAGAGTACTGCTACTCTAAAGGTACTCGTATATCCGTTGACCTTCCTTCCTTTCTCCCTTTCCTGTTTCCTGTACAGAATCTCTGCAAATTTTAACCGCGTTGTGATTTAGGAGCATGAGGGCTGACCAATTGCAGGTCACTCCTTTCAATTATTTATTTGTGTCGTTCCTTTCTGCCCTCTGGCCACTCTGTCCGCTAGCTAATTTGTAGCTCATGGAGCTATGGAGGATCTTCTACTCTTACTGTTGAAACTGTTATTGATTCAATCGCGTGCATTCATCTGCCATACGTCTTCCGCCTGAGGGCAGGTAATTTTCCACAGAATATATCATAGTGTCTATCCAGCCCCTTTTAAATACATTAAGAAGACAAATGAGATACTTTTCATATTCGATATCTGCAATAAAAACTAAAACCAATTTAGATATTCATCGAGAGAAGGAAATGCAACGTAAGTAAAATCCACTTACTTCAATTCTTCCAAATTTTCGAACTCCCTTTATAGTCACTCTCCTCAAGTATCCTTATTGATAAAATCGTTTCCTACAACAACACCTAATATATAGATTTACTCCAAAGGGCACCATTACATTACTGAAAATCTTATGAAACTGAAGGTGAAGCAATGGAAGGCATGAAAAGAAATAAGAAATATGTCAGCCAAGTGCAACCAGGCATAATAAAACCACAAAGTGATTCACAAACTGCAATCAATGAATACCAATAAAATGAATGACTTAAGCTGGGATTCGCATGGTAAATGCAAGGCACTAGGCCATCAAGTAGAGCTATTTAAAACACCTAGTAGCATCATTCTTTTCATGTTCATGTTTCTGTGTGTGAAGTCTTGTGTAAGAGAACATCCTCATGGCACAACAGGAAAAAGGATTTGATTCCATTTTAATCGCAATCTCACACCATACGTACACTACAACAAAACTTCATCTTCATTCTTTAGTCTATGGAGAAAGAAAAACCCCTTTTTACAAAATTTACAACACAACGAGGATGGGGGGAAAGCCAGATTTAGGGTAAGAAGCAATCCATGGTTATCCTGTTACTTCTGCAAGGAAGCTTCCGACATGAGCGTAAAAGTTTTCCAATAAACTTAAAATACTTTTAATGTCGTACTCGTGAGATGAATTTTCGGCATGATGACTTTTTGGTGTGCAAAAGGACACCCTTTTGGGTTTCACCTTTATCTCAACCTTTAACAGCCGCCCTTAACCAGCACAGCACCAGTTACAACAACAACAACAACAAAGACGAGGAAAAATTATAGAACCTAATTCTCTTCCTTGTGTGCGCTTTGGTGAAGTTGATTAGTTCGGTAGGCATTAGAGCAGAACTTGAAAGTCGAAAAGTTTTCCACTCTACCACTTAAAGGACACACTTTCAGTATCACTGGTACTTAAAATCTCTCTCCATCCATCTAAGGACGACCAAGACCCTGGTGCTGGAATTCTCATCGAAGCAAAGTGTGCGGTTAATTAATATCGGTTACTTGTTTGCAAATAAATTACAAACACTGGAAAACAAGAATTTCTCTTTGCCGACACACTCTTCAATAGAGTTTTGTCCTGAATGTGATTTCAGATGTTAAGAGGATCGATCCGTCTAAGCACAGAGACGACTGAAATTTAAAGAATTAAATTTGGTAGTAATATCATTGTAGCACAACCATTAAGTTGGCAAATTAAAATCAGGGAGCCAGCGTTTTTTTTAGGAAATGAAATATCTAACGAGGTCGTACTCGGACATGCAGATAATTTATATCTTATACAGTCACTTGTCAAGATGTTGGAATAATAAGAAAGTAGATAGGTATGCTTATCGGCGCCTTCAGGATACATCGGACATGGTTTGCTAGATAAACTATTATGTGATATAGTACGATGTAAGTAACATCTCAGAGTCAAGTTGAAAAATCATTGAATTGAATAAATTGAGCAAATGTGTAGAATAGATTCAATCAACTCAAATGTTTGGTATAAAAAACAGGAAAACGATTCCATTACTTTTTAATTGGCGAGATTCCGAAAACGGTTCTCATGGTTGCTCAATTTAAGGTTGCCACTATTTATCGCAAGATATAAGAATAGCGAATGAAGAGCAGGGAGCTTGTAGTTGAGAGAAGAAAAATGTACTATGTAGCTGCAGGGCTAGGAAACCATTTAGCTTGGAAACCATTATACCTACAATTAAGGTATAGTACCGTGCTAAAGACGCATCGTACAAATTTAACCAACTTTGCGCAAGAGAAAACTTACTTACATAATTACGTACGCTAAAGTCCGGGGTGGACCTGGGTCTCAGTCAACAAGCTTCTCCAGCCAGCTCGATCCCTGGCTAGCTGCCTCCAGTTTCGCACGCAAAGTTGGCCTTCTTCTACTGCGCTGTCCATCGGAAGCGGATTCGAAGACTCTTCGGACCGGAGCATTTGTGTCCATACGCTCTACATGACCCAGCCACCCCAGTCTTTGGATCTTCACTCTCCTGGCTAGGTCCATGTCGCTGTACAGTCCGTAGAGTTCGTCGTTGTATCTCCTTCTCCACTCATCGTCCATGCAGACGGGACCGAAGATCGCTCGAAGAATTTTTCTCTCGAAGCAACAAAGAACACCCTCATCCATTCTTGATATTAACAAGAGTGGCGTTCTGCCCGAGACATCGATGTTTGTTGTCCTTTTTGCTTGACAGCATATACGTGGTCTTGCCCTCATTGACCGCTAAACCCATTTTCGTCACTTCCGTCTCAATACTTGCAAAGGCTCCACTGGCATCACGCTGCTTTCTTCCAATTATGTCAATATTATCGGCGTATACGAGTAATTAGACGGACATTTGACAAACTGTGCCTCTTTTGTCGGCGCGTGAGTTTTCAATATTCTTTCAAGTATGATGTTTAAGAAATTGCATGACAGCGCATCGCCTTGTCTAAATCCCTTTTTGACATCAAAGGTCTGGGTGAGCAGCGTACATTCTCCATCGTCATCCTGCACAGACGGACGAGTTTGACAGGGATGCCAAAACTAGGCATTGCTCTGTATAGCTCGTCTCTATAGATGTTGTCATACGCGGCCTTAAAATCAATAAATCGATAATCGATCTAAAGCACGCGAGTTTTCTCCAAGAGTAGCGGCATCTCTGATGGCTTCTTGGCAGTGTTGCCATTTTTCTTCGATGCTTGATGTTGGCGGCAAGGGACCTCTTAAGAGATTAAGATAGACTCGATCGGAAAAGGATTTGGCGATCTCTTGCGATTGTAGCCATCTGACGTCGAAATTCCTCACAGTATTAGTTTGTCTTGGCGTTGTTCGAGATATCCGCAATCGTACCTTGCCTACAACAAGGTAATGGTCTGAGTCGATGTTGGCTCTTCGGAACGTTCGGACATCCATGATACTGGAGGAGTATCTTGCGTCGATCGCAATGTGATCAATCTGGTTGACTGTTGATTGATCAGGAGTTCTCCAAGTCCCCTTGTGTATGTCGAGATATGGGAACCGCGTGCTAGCTACGACACTTTGCATTAAAATCTTTGGTGTCGTTATCTTTCTTCTCTGTGGGGCGTGCCCGCGAGCGCCTCGTAGCAATCCGCATCAAGGCTAAATTCGGCAACATAAGCCTCATATGCGCGCATGCCCCCACATAGGAGAAAGATGACGACACCAAGGATGCCTTCTACGAGCTCCTCAACAAGACCTACGAGCAATGCCCTAGCGATGACATTAAAACTGTCCTCGGTGATTTTAATGCAAAGCTAGGAAGAGAAGGTATCTTTGGTGGAACAATCGGAAAATATAGCCTGCACAACACCACCTCCGATAACGGATTCAGGCTAATCGACTTTGCGGCGGGGCGAAACATTGTCGTGGCTAGCACGCGGTTCCCACATCTCGACATACACAAGGGGACTTGAAGAACTCCAGATCAATCAACAGTCAACCAGATTGATCACATTGCGATCGATGAAAGACACTGATCCAGTATTATGGATGTCCAAACGTTCCGAGGAGCCAACATCGACTCGGACCACTATCCTGTTGTAGCCAAGGTACGGATGCGGATATCCAGAACAACGCCAAGACAAGCTATATTGCTACAATCGCAAAAGACCGCCAAGTCCTTCTTCGATCGAGTCTCCCTTAATCTTTTAAAATGTCCCTTGCGGCAGCGTCAAGCATCGAAGACCATTGGAAACACTGCCAAAACGCCATCAGAGATGCCGCTTCTTATGTGCTGGGTTTCACTCGTCCACCACGATGAAACCCCTGGTTCGATGATGAATGCCTGCAAGCACATGCAGCTAAGCAAAAAGCACGCAATGCGGCACTGCTTAGAAAGACCAGAGCTGCTCATGAGCTCTATGAGCGGAAGAGGAGAGACGAACACCAGCTTCTCAGGAGGAAGAAGAACGAGCATGAGAAGCGCGCGATCGAGGAAATTGAGAAATGCTACTCCAGGAATGAGGTTCGGAAGTTTTACCAAAAGGTAAAAATAAAATGCCGCGGAAACAAACCCCGAACCGAAGCCTGTAGAGATGAAAAAGGGAACATCGTAGAAGAATCGCAGTCGATGCTGAGGATTTGGAAAGATCATTTCTGCAAACTGTACAACGACGATGACGGACCAAATACCGCTGTCAGGCAGAATCAACCTTTCAATCTGGACGATGATGACCAACAATTCCGTCCACCCGACCTGGATGAAGTGAAGATAGCCAATACAGAGAACGACACCAGCGCTGAGAACAAGCGAAAAATAACTCTTGCCAACCGCTGTTTCTTTGGGTTAAGAAGGCAATTGTGTAGCAAAGCCCTCTCTTAATAATCCCGGTCCTGCTCTATGGCGCAGAGGCATGGACATTATCAAAAATGGATGAGGGTGTTCTTGGTTGCTTCGAGAGAAAAATTCTTCGGGCGATCTTCGGTCCTGTCTGCATTGACGGTGAGTGGAGGAGGAGATACAACTCCGAACTGTATGGACTGTACAGCGACATGGACCTAGCCAGAAGAGTGAAGATCCAAAGACTGAGATGGCTGGGTTATGTAGAGCGCATGGACACCAATGCTCCGGTCCGAAAAGTCTTCGAATCCGCCCCCGAGGCACAGCGCAGTAGAGGAAGGCCTGGACTCAGGTGGCGCACGCAAGTGGAAGAGGACCTCAGGCAACTTAGCGTGCGAAACTGGAGGCAGCTAGCCAGGGATCGAGCTGGCTGGAGAAGCTTGTTGACTGAGGCCGAGGTCCACCCCGGACTGTAGCGCCACCTTAAGTAAAGTAAGAAGATGCAGATATAAGCAAATACATGTCCTACACATCTACCCTCAAATTTGTGTATTATTATGCAAATACTGCAGCTGGTAGATTTACATCAGTCAGTGCGCATTTGCGAAAATGTAAGAACGTGATGACTGAGCGATTATTTTTCTCTTAGTTACGCGTATTTACAAAAGTGTTAATTTATGTTACAAATCGTAACAATTGAGAGATAACATTTTAGTCAATTTGTTCTTAAAAGCATAGTGGTACACAAATTACAAAATATTAATACCAGCGAAAATAATGGGGTGGCGGACTACTAGCACTCAATTGAATGCGAATTCCATGGCATGCCAGGCCGAGGACTAGAGAAATGCACTATGGCTTAAATTTATCTTTTGACGTACAATATTGAATGTTTGCTCATGAATTGTTCTGATCTTACCGTTAAACAAACAAATGTTTGAGAAATTTTAGTCCTCTGGCTGACTTCTGAAATTATGAAGCTAGTGTTCGATCGCTGAGGCCTTTTTCAATTGGTATCGGCCTAATTGTGTAATTTACTTCGATTTTAAATTTCGCTTAGAAATCTATCAAATCAAAGGAAGACGAACTTAGGGAGGAAACAAATCAAAAATATCGCTAAATAGAAACAACAAGTAGGTCAAACAAACTTCCAGATAAAGAGAAAATGGCTTTGGCTCTTTCGGTTTCCCTCTCAAAACAGACGATTTTCTTAATACTGTTCAGAAGATAATTAAAGACAGTAAAAGGAAAACACCCTTCAACGATTTTTTTCAGGACTGGAAAAACTTGGTTTTTATTATTTTTAAAACGAAACCCTGTACTTGCTTCAAGGGAATCTACAAAGCCAGAGCAAATATTTCTGAGAAATCTATGCGAAAGTGGTTCTTGGAGGACACAGAATATCTTAAAAAAAATAGGACACGAAGATATGATGCAAGATCCGTCTCGAATACTAAATGGGGATAAAACCAGCTTTTGTCTTTGTCCAAAAATAGGCAAAGCTATTGCATCAAAGGATACAAAAATGTGTATCAAATAAGTACTGCTCACGAAAAAGACACGGCCACTGTTATTTTTCCATATCCTGGACCACCAAAAGATATTGTCAATACGAGTAGCATGCAAGAACATTGGTTTTTGGGTCGAACAGAAAGTGGGTAGATGAAAAGTGACACCCTTTTTGAATACGTGGCTAATTTTGTCGATAAGTGGCTTAAACAGGAAAATGTCAAAAGACCAGTTATATTATTCGTAGATGGGCATAAGTCCCATCTTAAAATGGAGGTAAGCCAATTTTGCAGTGGGAAAAACATCATACTCTATGCTTAGCCACCTAATCCCACTCACATCATGCAACCTACCGATATTAGCCTCTTCAAGCCTTTGAAGTCTAATTGGAAACAAACAGTGCATTCCTGGCGAAAAGAGAATCCTGGCGTTGTTCTCACGAAGAAATATTTTTGTCCTCTGTTGCAAAGAGCGCTTCTCGGTAATAAAAATATATAAATGAGACAATTAAAAACGGTGGATTATACTAGGTGCGTAAAGACACCTACACAAATCAACGTTTGTAGTTCTATTAAGTCTGAAATGTATTTTCTTGAGAGGTACAAAATTGCTGTTCACGTTGTCCTCAAAATTTCGCGAATGCGGATTGAATCATGATGACAAAGTTAAAGTTATAACTGAAGTATCGACCATACCAAATATATCTGACGAGGATTTGGCCCACAAACCGGAAAGTTCATCTAATGTTCCAGCAGTTCAACCTAGAGAGAAACCGAGAAGAGGAATTATATCCAAACAAAGATCAACAACAACCTCGGAAGCCAAACAAATCTGCAAGAATTGTTTTGAAGAACTTTTAAGTTATGTTGACGGTGATAAGCTAAAAAATATAGGTTATGGTTCCACCTCAAATGTACTTCCTTGAAAGAAGCATCAGACTTAGATTTTATCTGCCATTATTGTGCAATTTAGATAATTTTTTATATAAAATTCAGCTATAAATAGGCTCTATGCAGACATTTTTGAAGTGCCTATTTTTTTTTAATTTTTTTTTTTTAAATATCCTTAGCCTCCTAAGCTATCCAATAATTTGTTTCTTAGATTAAAAGCAATTATTTGATTAATTACTAGGTAAATAAGAAAAATGAGTAGTATGATATGATACCAACTTAGTCTTTCAACAAACTGGTGCCAACTTAGATTTTCTTGTTCATTCTATGCAATTAAAAATAGTAAAATATTATTTACTAAATGTTTTGCTTTATTTAAACCCTTAAATGATCATTAGATATGTTCTTTTCACTGATTGATTGGATCTGGCCGACTACTAAAAATTTTATGACCGACCACTAAGATCTGGCTGCCGCCCACTAGCGCAATATGACTTTTTTCATTAATTTGATAGTTTCTATCAAACAGTGAGGGTTTGATTAAAAATTCTATTATTTCTATTAATACCTATTTGTTTCGACACCCAATGAAATTTTTTTAAACGTTTCATATCAAATAGCTACTTTATTTACTGGAGAAGAGCAAAGTGAAAAAAAAGTTATGTAGCCGACGAACAAAGCTGTTGCCCTACAACTACAAAAAAAATTAAAAATTTCCTTTGGTAACTGCAAATATTTTGGTATCAGGGATGCCATATCAGTTTACTCCTACGCAAATTGCAAATACACAATCGCAGATCATGACGGAGTTCGCAAAACCACAAATATACTATCGGAGAGTTCCTGAACTTTGCAAACTTGAGTATTCTCATTATTCATAACTCACGCAGGTATCAACTCGTAGAGCAATAATTTTTTACAAATCAAATAAGTATTACAACATGATGAGAGCAAAAACTTTGAGATATTTTAGAACACACACATCCATAAAACTTGGTCAGAAGTCTTTGTTCCAAGGACAAATATTCTGAATAAGAAATCCTAAAAAGGATGGGCACAGACCAGAATATAGAATCGTTCGATATTAACAGTGGTTCAACAACATCAAGCGAACAAACAATAGTGTTTCGACAAAGAGTGTTTTTGATACACATCAACCTGGGCCAAGAAGAAAAGTGAAAATCGAAATTTTTTGCCAAAAATCATACACTCATGGTTGCCAAAAAAATTAAACCATTTCACATCTAACAAAATAGAATCAGACTTCGTTGTTATCTTTGTTCTATTGTACTTAGTTTATTTCAGTCCTGCTGCTGGTTTAGTGATAACTTCAAATTACCGGTCCAAGTACCTTATCCACCCATTCAGACCAACACCCATTGAGGTAATCAGGAAAAAAAAGGGGCTCTCAACATAGACTTGTTAACGCGTCCGAATGAAATCCCCATTATCATCCAGTTGGCGTCTTTCACCACTACCCATCCACGCACTAGCCTACAGCACCAATCACGTTATCATCAAATTACATAAACACTGCCGGGAAAGAACCTTTTTTTGTTGGTGGAATATCCCTATCCTTCCTCATACTGTCCCGTAGCTCGTTCCAGGCTCTTATCATTGTTTTGTCGTCATAGTAATCGTCGCTACTGCTACTGCTGCGTATGACCGCTGGAGGCTATTTTCAAAATATACGTAGCGTGTAAGAAAAAAAAGGACCACACCAAAACAACAACGGCACGAAGAAAAAAATAAGCACAGCAACAAACAAATATCCTTTTTTTTTTTGCTTGCCTTGGTCCGGATGTCACAGAAGGTGCTGCTATCGTGGTGACCACACACACAACTGTAAGTAGAGGCGAAAAATGGCGTTAACGAGCCGAATAATTTTATGGCAAAGTGTTTTTCTACTTCATTAACATACACAGAGTACGCGAGCCATCTACAAGGATATTAGAGGCCTGCCTGTCCTAGCACATGGAAGTGAAAAAAATCTTTTCTCACCTTTCGTCGCGCCTAGTTATTTTACCGCAGCCTTTGCATCACCTTGTGACGGGGTGATAAAGGAAAGAAATCCTATTATCGGATCAGGACTACGAACGTAGTAATCAACATTATTACCTTAATCGTTGTGCCATCCCCTTTCTATTTATTTTATCTCCCAGTTTTCTGGTGAAATTTCCATCATCATCAGCCCGAAACGGGAGTCCCCTTCCGTTCCTTCATTTTTTTTATATATATATATAAAATATGTATATATCGTTGCGATAATAGTTGATGTGTTCTTATTAAAAAGACCTGCCCCCACCGCATTTTACTGGTACATACTGCGAACATCCTTTTTCTTGAAGGCTCTAATGTTTATGAGTAATGAGCCATGGGTAAGTCCTTTATGACTTTGAATATTAATATCCTTTTTGATGAGTAGGTAGATATCTTCATACTCGTATTAGGTGGGTTGTCTTGTCATTGGCCTTTACATTGAAATCATGTCCCTGCGATGGAGGTAAGGACTGAAAAGGATGACTTTTCCTACTAATACTGTGTGTGCAAGGTACCGAGTGATTAAATTGACTTTTGGGGACGCACCTTTCTTGATCCGTGACGGATTTCTAGTCGGGGATACATTCATGTTAGGATAATGGGTAGATAAGCTTTAGATATGGGAGAGTCGTTACGAGGATTTTTAGCTTGTTCCGGATTTAAGGGAAATCAAAAGCAGATTTTTAAGTTAATGCCTTTCTTGCTTGTCGATTTGTTGATTTAAGAAATTAAAATGAAAATGTAGGAGAGATAGCGGATTAATGACAGATAATTGCCGGAGGTAACAACGTATTAAATATTACACTATGTGGGCAAGGGAAATAAGAGAAATTAGGTACCACAGATTTCAGCAAAACCCTCGACGAGGTTTTGTATAAAGGGCCACTCCTCACACTAAAGACATAAGAATCTCAGTAAAGACAAAGTGAAAATACAAGTCTTTCAAAGTGTAGATAGGCTTACTACCTTCGACATAATCCTTTCCAGCTGCACAATACGAGAAAAGCAGTATTTTCTCCCGATTCCCGATATCCCTTTGAGACAAAATTTTTCATTTTTTAGTGTCTATTCCGAGTTTTTAAATCAAGGACATGTATGCGTAAGTTTGGGTGATTTAAAATATCTCTTGGAGCCGGACTTTCGTAAAAACACTTCTTGAACATTTGAGAGTCAACCACTAGGTAAAGTGCTCTTCGCAGCAAAATCTTTCTTCGTTACACAAATTTTGAGCCAGAAATGTTGGCACTACAATACAAAATTTGGACTCAACTTAGATTGCAAGCATGATAGTCGAGACAAAGATTGCTCCATGTATAAAAGACTATAAAGATCCGCTAAGAATCGTACATCGCACTAGCAATTAGAAAATGTAACTGCAATGGGAGTAATTTTGAATTGCAACATCAATATGTTGAATGTTTAATTCCTTATTGTGGTTATGTGTTGATCAAAGAATTATAGTCGATACTTTAATGTTTTATTTTTAAAATAAAAAAAGGGCTTTTGCCTAGTTACTTGAAGAGACACATAACATACGAGTATATTGGTGGTATTCAGCCGTACAGACAAGAAAGCCTGTTTTCGGTATTCAAAGTTTAAGAGCGCGCTTTTTTTTCTGGTTCCGACTTATAAAAATTAATAATCTTTTTTTTTGTCAAATAAGTAAAAGGCCAAAAACACAACCGCCTCCCAGGTCCATTTTTTTGAAGGTGTTGTTTTCAGCGCCATTTTTTAAATATTTTTTTTAGTATGAATATGCTTTCGTGTATAGACAGGGTGGACCAAAATACTTTTTATATTTAAATCGGCAGCTGCGCCGCATAGCGACGGCGGAATGCGTTGGTTGGGTTACGCATCGCAAGCTCGGCGAAATGAAATTTAGTGCAATGGCGTCGTTCTCCGGAACACAACGTGCGCGAGTACTATCGTAGCAACGACTCTTCGATTCTAGCGCTACGAAAATATGGCGCTCATTACAACATACGGCATAAAAATGAAGCTTCATCGATTCAATTGATTAGAAAATGGGTGCAAAATTTCGGGGAGACGGGTTCAGCAATAAATTTACCACGAACCGGCCGACCTAGAACATCAAGGATACCGAAGTCGTAGAGTAAGAGGAATTATTGGTCCATACTTTTTTGAAGACCAACGAGGCAATTCTGTTACAGTGAACACAGAGCGGTATATTATCATGCTACAGGACTTTTCTATCCAGCGCTACAGGATTTCAATGGTTTTAGTCAACGTATGTGGTTTCAGCAAGATGGAGCAACATGTCACACCTCCAACGACTCATGGAGTGCAGTTCGCTCGTAGCTCAGACTTATTCCTTTGGGGATACCTCAAAAGTAAAGTTTATAGCAACAACCCAGGGTCTCTTGAAGAATTAAAGGCACATATCCGAGAGGAAATGTTAAACATTTCACAAAACACTTATAAGGCGGTGATTGAAAATTTCCGCTCCAGGTTGCAGCAGTGTCAAAATGAACAAGGATCACATATCATCGTTTGAAATATAAAAAGACTTTTGGACCACCCTGTATTATGTAATTGAAAATACCTCCAAAGTTTGATTATCGTAGTTCTTTAATTTAACCTTTAAAAATAATGCTAAAAATGCCTTAAATTCACGGGGAAGAGAAGACCGAGGCACTAACTCGCGATGATTTTTTGTACCACTTTGTCAGAACTGTGGTAAGGGTAGTAGGTTTTTTATCTTCCGAATGAGGTTAGTTACTCTAACCGCAGGGGAATCGCTTAGTTCAGTGGTGTCGAGTTGTTCCCTGAATAAGGTATTCCGTCTCATTCCGTTAAGGGCTGGACAGTCACATAAAATGTGCTTTGTCTTCTTCAAGACAAAGTCGGCACTCCGGAGAGTCAACTATTGTTATTTTTTCGATCTTTAGCTAGCTGCCTCCAGTTTCGCACGCTAAGTTAGCTGAGGCCCCTTTCCACTTGTATGCGCCACCTGACTCTCGGTCATCCTCTACTGCGCTTTGCTTCCGACGCGGATTCGAAGACTTTTCGGGCCGGAGCACTGGTGTTCATCCGCTCTACATGACCCATTCATCTCAGTCAATGTATCTTTAGTCTTATAGCTAGGTCGATATAGTTGAACATTGCGTAAAGTTCGTCGTTGTATCTCTCTTCCAATCATCGTCAATGTAAACGGGTCTGAAAATCATACGAAGAATTTTCGTCTCTAAGCACCTCACTCATTTTGGATAGTCTATGCCTCTGCGCCATAGAGCAGGACTGGGATTATTGCCTTCTTAACTCAAAGAAGCAGCGAAAGAGTTATTCTTCCTTTGATCTCAGCAATGGTGTGGTTGTCTGAATCGATAGCGTAACCCAAGTAGACAGAGTCTTCAGCTACCTTAACATTATATCTGTCGAAGGTGAGTTTCGGTCGAAGACTTCGGTGTTGGGTGTCCCTTCCGCTTGACAGCATATACTTGGTCTCGCCTTCCTTAACATCACGCTTTTTTCTTATTATGTTAATACCTTCGGCGTATGCGAGTAATTAGACGAAATTTTGAAAGGTTGTGCCTCGTGTATTGGCGCGTCAGTTTTGCACTATTCATTTAAGTATGATATTAAAGAAACCACATGACATCAAAGTTTTCGGTAAGATCTTTATCGGTCTTGATGAAGCAGCGTGCATTCTCCACCATCTACCTGCATAGACGGAAGAGTTTGGCGGATATAACAAACTAGTCATTGCTCTATATACCCCGTCTTTGTGGATGCTGCACGGTCTTGAAATGGATCGACAGGTGATGTGCAACGATCTGCTGTTGTCTGAATATTAGGTCGGACTTTTGACGGTTTCATACGCTCACAAAGTACGGCAGATAAGACCTTGTAGGACATGTTAAGAAGATTAATGAAGTTGGCGCAGTGTAAAGGATCTTCTTTCTTGAGAATTAGACAAACAATGCTGAAGTTCCATTCATCTTTTATGCTTTTGTCCGTTCATATTTCAGAGGTGAGTTAGTGTGTGCTGCTTTCTAAATCATCGTCTATGAAGAGCTCGGCAGTCAGGTCGTTCACTTTTGATAAGATATAGCTATCTTCACTTTATCCAGGTCGGGTGGACGGAATTGTTGGTGCATATCTTCTAAGTTGAAAGCTTCATTCTGCCTGACAGAAGTACAGAAGTACTACTTCCAAATCCTCAGCATCAACTATGACTCTACTACGATGTTGTCTGGTTCGCCCCTACTGGTTTCGGTTCGGTTCTTCTGGTAAATCTTCCGAATCACATTTCTGAAGTAGTATCTCTCGATTTCCTCGATCGTGTGCTTGTCATCTTCTTTATTTTTCCTTCTGAGATACCATTGCTCCTCTCTTCTGTTCTGCTCATAGAGCAACTCTAGTCCTTCTACGCAGCACCATTTTGCGTTGATCGTGCTTAGCTCGTCCAACCAGGGGCTTCATTGTGGTGGTCAAATGATACCCAACACATCAGAGGCGACATCTCTGATTTCTTTTTGCTAGTGTCGCCACTGTTCTTCGTTATTTAATCCCTGCGGAAGAGGACCTCTTTAGAAAATAAAGGAGACAGGACCCGAAAAGGATTTGGCGATCTCTTGCGATTGTATTGGGTTATTGCAAAACTTTCTGCCCAATCTTCATACGTGGCGGAAAGTTTTTTTATGGCGCAACTACTATTTTATGAACTTGTTGTATACCAGTGGGTAGGCCGTTGTGTCAGAAGTCATTTTGTGAAAAGAAATTCTAAAATAGAGAACGAAATGTTACGAGTGTTTGAACTGCAACAAAAAACATTCAAAACGTGCCCCTGCTCTGAGAATTAATAAAAAGTGGTTTGGTAGGTTTTGGAACGATGATATAACATTGGACTATCGAACCAGTTCCGGGCGGCTATTCGAGATTGATGATGACTTTGTAAAAGCTTTAGATGGAAAAAATAAGCTAGACCGCGTCTCCGTGGCTATATCTCTGGTCAGACGCCATCAAAACTTACCTTTTTTTTGGATAGTGATGAGATGTGCATTCTGTACAACAACGGACAATAAAAAGGAGCTGGAAATAAGAAGGAAGAAGTGCAGAACCTGCGGCGGAAGTTGGCTTGCATCCAATGAACGTATCGTTATCTTTTTAGTGGCAAAGCAAGGGATATCATTTTTATCGAGCTTCTTTCACCTGCCTTCGTAATCACGGCGAATAAGTGCTGTGATCAACTCTCTTAGCTTAATGAGAAAGTTCAAGGAAATCGCCCAGTTTTTGACTAAACGAAAAGGCGTTCTTTTCTACAAACAAACACTGGAAAAAGTGAAAGAGCTAAAATGGGAAATCACTTAGCACCTATTGTTTACCTCAAACCTTGCTCCTTCAGATTTTCAACTGTTCTGTCTCTTCAGAACGGATTAAATAGAAATAATTTTTTTGTTGAAAACACCTTACGACATTTTCTGAAAAGAAATCCACGCAGTTTCTGTGAAAACGGAATCCGAAGCTTGTAAAACGTTGGAGGACAGATGTAAGAAATAACTAGGACTCTATAATTGATTTGTAAAATTATTTTCTTTTGAACTTAATCGGTTTTGTTTTACTATTCAAATAGGACACGAACTTTTGCAATGATCCAATAAACAAGTAATCCGAATTTACCAGACGTAAGAAAATGGCAGTGTAGGGTAACTAAGAATTAATCATAATGAATGATGTTAAAACAATTAGTTAATGCAATTCTACGAGTATGTAAGGGTTCCTTTAAATTTGAGTATTTGAAAGTGCTGCGTATTATGTTAAGCCGATATCTACCTATATTGAGCTAACTCTTATGGATCAAAAGGTTTCACCCGTCTTAGTTTCCTGAGAACATTATCACTACGAGTATTTAATAGTTCGCTTTGTTTCAATGAGTACTCGTAGTACAGGGTGTCCGGTGGAAAATTGAACGTGAATTAAAAAAAATAATTTATAAGACCTTTTGTTTTATTTCTTACTTTACTATAAGGAGAAAATATGCGGATTTTATTTTTTGACAACAACATTATCCAAATGCTGCCCATTTAAACGCAAACACTGTTGAAAAGAGTCCATCGTATTTCGAGCCACACACTGCAGTAAGTTAGGCTGAATATTGATAACTTCGCGACGCAAATTTTCCTTCAACTCCGTCAGGGACCGCGGATTGTTATTAAAAACTTTTCTTTTGAGTTACCCGCATAAAAAAAAATCTAAAGGGGCTAGGTCTGGAGACCTCGGTGGTCACGGAACGTCTTCAAATCTGCTGATCAGTTTCCCTGAAAGCTTTTCACGTAACAAATTCATGGTGGTTCTAGCGGTATGGAGTGGCTCCGTCTTGTTGAATGATGTGTTCTTAAATGCGGAAAAAAATAATCTGTGATCATTTTCGGATAATTTTCGCTGTTCACATTTATCGACTGTTCTTGCATTTTTGAAAAACAGTGCCCGATGATTGAGTTCGTCCATAAGGCGCACCAAACACTTACCTTTGGACAATGATGTTTTGAACCTGGGTCACGTGTTCGTGGAGCCCAGTAGCGGCAGTTTTACTTATTCACATATCCATTGAGGTGGAAGTCGGCCTCGTCACTCCGGAAGATGCAATTTCTCCATCATTGGTTCGCAATTTTTTTTTCGTAAATTAAAGTCATTTCCTTTGAGTTCTGGCACCACATGAATTTTAAAAGGATGGAATTTCAAATCTTTTTTAAAATTTTTACTAACTATAGTTTTTGGGAGGCCTAGAGAGGACGCTTCTTTTGGAATTGAAGCTAATGGATTTTCGTGCAAGCTTCATTGCACGGCTTCCACGTTGTCGATGGTCCTCGACATTCGGCTGGGCCCTGGATGTGGCGCATTTAGAGCTAAATAAGTTTGTCGAAACCTTTGCACCCACGAACGAATTAAATGAAGACTTGGCCGTCAATCAATTGGCGAATATTATAGCGTGAAAAAAACTTCCGGTGCGCAATAATGTAAGAATCACCAATCTTAAAAAAAGTTTCTTTAGCGAATGCACGATGCTCTCCCGAGCACTGTGACAGATTAATGAATCCGCACTCAAAAAGACTCAAATGAGAGTAAGACCGTCCCGTCCGGGTAATAATTGTTCATGATATTAACGTTTTAAAACATAAATTTACCAACGGACACCATGTATCTGAGATACTGTTTATTGTCATTTGAAGCAGTGTAAGAGTTCTTATACCGGTCGCTACCGAATAAGGGGTACAGCACAGGACTTAGCACACTGCCTTGAGTTTTAATTTCTTGCAATGTTGTATACTCTGCTTCTTGTTTAATTCTAAAGAATTTTCTAATAATGCCTTGGCAGTTGCTTTTGTTGTTTCTAGATCAGTCTTTTGTACCAGAGCTTATATCAAGAAAGCTGTGTATATCAAGAAATATTGTAGAGTACACATTTTTTTCTTCAAATTCTTCTTCGATTTAATCTGTGATTGTATGAGCCTGATCAACTGGAGAGTGCATATTCCTTTCTTTAGCTATTACCATCCGAAAAGTTTTACCTTCTTCGCACCTTACTTTTATTCCTCGATAATCTTTGTCTACATAAGGTTTGAAGACGTCTTCAAGCAAAAGTGTTTCTTTTCCGTAATTGCCTTTTCTTCGTTCTCTAGTTTTTACTCGCAGAGTGTAGGCCACTGACCTGCTACTTATCTTTGTCTCCTTAAAAAAAATATGTAGCCGTTAAAATATAAACGGTATCGCAAACTCACTTAGCCCATAAGAAATGTGGACCAGCATTCGCGAGGAATGCATAACATTTGCAAAGTCCCTTCAGGGGACTTTATCGGGACACCATCACGTCGACAAAGAAACGTGGTGTTGGAATAAGGAAGCCAGACGAGCTGTGGCCGACAAGAAGAATGCATTCCTAGCATGGACAAAATGCGATCGGAGCAACGGTATCGAAAAAGCTCGACCGTATCTTGAATACGAGCATCTAAAAAGGTCACAAGGAAAGCCCTGGCTCGAACTCGAGCGGCGCCAGCGGAAAACCTGTACCAGGAGTTGGAACAAATGTCTTCACGATCGGCAGATAGAAGACAAGCTATACAAGAAGTTCAAACGTCGTCCAATACTAAAGTGCCAAATATATTTAAGCTTGCTGCACAGAGGCTAGAAAATTCGATGGAAATAACCTCGCAGAAATACACCAAAAATGCAGATGGTCGCTTACTAGCAAATGAAAAGGAACTTTGTGACCGGTGGCTTGAATACTGCAAGGAGCTGCTAAACAAACAGTTTCCACGTGATATCGTGCCGACAGCTGGTCTATTCGAGGAGAAAGTTTCGGACTTTTCAATCGAAGAAATAAGTATAGCAATTGGAAAAATGAAGCGGGGGATAGCGGTGGGACCAGACAGCATTCCATCAGAGTTTTGGTCGAAGATGGAGGGAATCGGCAGCGAATGGCTATCGAAACTTTCAAATAAATTAAAATGTGGACAACCTTTGCCGAATCAATGGAGAATTAGCTTATTGGTTCCATTACTACATATAAAGGAAAAGGCGACACATCGAGAATGCAACAACTACCGTTGAATCAAGCTGATGTCACACGCGATGAAAATCGTCAAAAGAGTCTTAAACGAACGTCTTCGGCAGATAATTGAGCTCGATAATAGCCAGTGTGGATTTGTTGAAGGAAGATCGACGGTGGACGCTATCCAAAGCCTACGAATAATAATAGAAAGCACAGAGATTCGTCTAAGGGTTTACACATGGTATTTATCGACCTCGAGAAAGCATTTGATCGAGTGGCTAGGGATCTCATATGGGTCGCGCTAAGGTCTCAAAACGTACCGGAAACGTATATTATAATAATGCAAGACATGTACGAAGACGTGAAAACTTCGGTTAATAGCTCTTCTGGACTAACGAGAGAATTACCAGTTCATATCGGAGTGCAAGGAAACTTACTTAGCCCTTTCCTCTTTAACGCAGTGTTCGACTATCTTTGAAAAGACTGCATGCGCGAAGCAAATGTAATGCCAATTCTCTTCACAGATCCCTTTTATTTATTTATTTTATTTATTCTTGGCATTAAAATCCTTTCCACCGATACTGAAACCGTGTTAAAGACTGAATCGCACAAAGTCTTTTCGCAAAGCAAAGTGAAAATCTAATTTTCTTAGAATTCCACAAATTCGGACAATTCAACAAAAAATTCAAAGAGTCGGTGAAAACCTTATATCATATAGTTTTACACAATTTTTTATACAGCCGGAATCAACGTAACAATCATAAATTTTACACCATCACCTCGATAGTACCGAAAATTTGACATCCCACTATCTGCTCTATGTTGCTTCATTGGTACGAGTTCTAAGTTACTATCTAGCTCGAATTCAGTTATCCTTTGCCAGCAAAGGTGCAGTAGTTCCGTCTTAACCAACTTTTGCTCATGGTAATGATTCTTTTCCAAAAGGTCAGTTTAACTGCATAATATCGCTAAAATAACTGACTTGATCCTTATTTATGATTCGCAAGCAATACGCCTATTGCATCAGTGAAAATTAGTGCGCCGAATTTAATGTCATAACAAATTGCTCTAGCACTCGTTTGACCAGTTAGCTATAATAATTAATAATCACTCGCATTGGGCCCGAAATTGCAGGCTTCTAATTGTGCCCATTGCACTCAGTGCAATCGTCACACAAAATGTACTGCACCAAAAGCAACCGTAACCATCGATGTTTGTCCAATATGACATGTCATGACAGCGGCGGTGATAGCAGTAGCCGAGGATTTCGGTGTGGTGTTATTTATACTCCATACCGATGGACGTGGACCGACCACCGAAAAATCGCTCTACGAACCGCAATACTATTTATCCTATCCCAGTTAGTTCCGATCTAATTTTTGAATATTCGTATATCCTTCCTATGAATCTACACAATTGATTGATGGTGCAAGAGAAAAATTAGTAAAACGAATCTGACGCCAAATTACTCGTAGAATTCGAACGAGTTTGACCGCAGGACATGGTCTCGCTACGATTGGTGAATACATCGACACTATGGGGATCTACAACCGAGCTACATCGAATTATACAATAAAAAGGCTACAATGACGCTACAACGCACGAATTAGTTTCAATTATGTCTGACTGATTAATTATTCGGAGCAATGGCACTTGTTCACACGGATTTTTTTTACAACGCCCCTCAAGGTTTTGATTTTATTAGATTTTCTACGTTTTCGATTACTGTGGTTGCGCCCCTTTTGGAGGAAGAAGAATGTGCTTTTAGGAAATGGTACAGCCACGTAGGTTCTACTATAGATCTCAAGAAATCTTCTTTGTGGAATTGATTTGTGACAACTGCGGTGTTGTGACATCTTTAAACTGCTTGGACCACATTATCCCGACATCGAGAGATCCTCATGAAGAGAAAACGGTTTCACGTGCCTCAACATAATCTCTTGGCTAAGCCCATAGTCAGGTTTAAGTCGTCTCCATTGTGACAGGAGGTAAGGATATAAAAATCTAAGACTTTATCCCACCGAACATACATAACTAAATGTATATGTATATACACATACATATTTACTCGTAGTACTCGTATGTAAGTGAAAACAAAGTAAACATTTAGTTTGAAAAAGTGTCTGCAACGCGCGTACTTGTGAGCACCAAACCGCAATCTCACGTTCTATAAAATGCGAATGAATGTGAAACGTGTGCGTGAGAGCTGTTGCAGGTGTGACGGACAATATGGTGTTAAAAAGTTGAGCTGTGATTCAATAAAAAGGACTTTAAGTGCTTGCCGTTGTAACTCGAAAAGTTAACAGAGAGATAGATGTGCGAATGCTCGTGTGTGGGCGAATGCTTTTACGTGACAACCTTGTCGAAGCACACTTATGAAAAAGTTTTACCTAAAAGAATAAATCTTGTTAGTGAATGGATGATTTTAAAATGCAAGGGTTAGTCCAAGATGCAAGGAGTAAGGCCGATAATATTATTTATGAAGTACATTACCAGACAATGACGTGCTTTGTGGGGACAGTTTTAAAATATTTTCAGTAGGGTGCACCGATTGGGACCTGCATTGGAATTGATAAGGTCGGTCGTAACGATTTCTTTAATGAGATAGACTCTCAACCTATTCAAGTCAATTTGTTTAATTTCAATTTCACTTTACTTGAACCCTGGGTAAACCACGAAAAGATAAATTAAAGGTTAACACAAGCACACTTACATAGCTCCTGGGGCAATAGAACTAGAGGTGTAGTAGGGTAAGGGCCATTTTTAGGACAGCATGTTAGGGTGGAAGTTGAAAACTTATTAAAATCAATCAAAAAAATATTCAGAGGGAGATGAAATATGTCTGAAGATTTTCATCTGTTTCAGGAGATGGATATCAGCAAAAACATCATGTCGCGCTTCTTGAAAATAAATTTGGAACTCAGCGCATACAAGAAACACACCAGCCAATTACTTATGTATAGAAATAGAAACTTAAGTCAAAGTTGAAGACTTGCTTCGCTAGTACTCGAAAAATTGCACGAGCTGTTTTTTACAGAAGAGAAAGTTGTCTACATTCACCAAGTGGAACGATAGAATGTATGCTATGTTCCTATGACATGCATCTTGACTCATTCTGAGATTTCAATGTAACCACCATACATCTTCTGGGATGGTTGATCACTGAGCTCCATTACTGCGACAAAGGTGTCAGAACTTCGACGAAAATGTTGAGCTCCTCAACAAAACATGTTTCCCAAATGAACCGTGGACCTTTCATCAAAACTAAGATAATGGTGTTTTAGCTTTTTTCTCATGCATGAGAAGTGGCCAGATAGACTGTAGGGTTGCTGGACTACAAATTGGGCCATTTTGATAAAATTTTTCTTCAATTTGTAGCCATCGAGTGACCCAATAAATAAACAGAAAAAAAATTCGAAAAATATTCGGTCCTGTTTGCGTTGATCGGCTTTGAACAAAGGGATTCATGGGCCAAATCAAAAAACTGCCCATCATTCTTTTAACATGGCTAGGACGTGTAGGGCGAATGGAAACCTGCAGATTCTTCGAACTGAATTGTACGGAAATCGCAATAGAGGATACCTCACCTAGGATGGCGCGCACAAGTAGAAGTTGACATCCACTGGCTTCGATTACGCAACTGGGAGCAATTAGCTTAAGACTGGGGGAACTGGAGAGGTTTGTCATCTAACTAAGTAAGTTAATAGTGTAGGCGGCAAATATGTTTGATCGTCTGACAATGGAATCGACAACTGTAATTGTTCGAATGAATAATACGGGGCTGATATGGCTACTTTGAGGTGTTCCAAAAGGGACCTCAATGGGAATGGAAACTGTGGATCTAAATACAACACTGTACGGCCAATATTCTAAGTATGATTATGATTTTATGGTAACCTATGGTAAGTAAAACAGTTAAACAGTTAAACCTTTAGATCTCTTTAGGCAGCTGTTCGTTTCCCACTCAGAAGAACTTGATAGGCTCTTCTGCTGCGACTTTGATTTCGAAGAAATTAAATCAGAATAAATAAAAATAAATATTGGCAAACATTAGGAGAAATAAATAAAATATGCTTAAATTGCTTGGCACAACCGTTGATTTTATATTATTTGACCAATATGTTCGGCTTCATCTTTAAGTACTTAGGATCAATCGTTAACATGGAAGCGAAATGTGACGACGACGTAAACCACAGAGTGAGTGTGGGATGGATGAAATGGCGGGAAAATTCGGTTGTTAGACCAGCTCTTATATACGGTTCACAGTGCTGGACAATGTACGAAGCGTTTAATATCAAAATGACAGCAGCGGAAATGAAAATATTAAGGATGACTACTGGAGTCACAAAACGCGATTGCATTAGGTCTACGCGTATAAGAGGAAGTCTACATATAAAGAACTCGGTAACCGAACAACTTGAGGTGAATAGAATAAGCTGGTATTGCCACGTTCAAAGAAGATCTGCGGAAAATCCGGTTAAAAAGGCACTATCAACTACGGTTACTCCAACTGTAAGAAAACGAGGTCGGAAAAAGAATTCCTGTATTTCTCAGATGGCAAATGCGCAACAACGCCTGGGGCTAACGACTGAAGCGATCCAGGACCGAGCACTATGTAGACGCGTTCTGCGGTCTGCGACATTAGCCAACCCCGTAAGCGGAGCAGCAGCGATGCAGTAAAAATGGGAAACTCGTTACGCATAAGATCGTATAACGAGGAAAGGGTTAATAAAAGGATAAGAAGAAGAAGATGTTCGGCTTCATCTTGAATTCGTGAATTATATCTGGTCCTCCTATTAGGCGACAGAGTCCCCTGCCGAACATAACTTCAACCTACCTCTCTATCCTAATAGCCATCTTTAAGAATTCTGTTATATTGTCTTAAAAATTTGTGTGGGAATATTTTGTAACGAACCCTTCGAAAGTCGTGCTAATTGACAACCAGAATGAATGATGAATGAGCACAGTTTCATTTTTTTGTTTTTGTCAAAAAAAGTATAGAAAAACGACGCCAACTCCTTTTTTCTTGTGGCTTTCTAAGACACATTATCTTCATTGGGCTGCAGCAATGGGTAGAGTTGCGAAGAAAATTTAACTGTTACGGTAAATTTCCATCAGAATAGACAGGTTCTTGGTCGGAATGTTGCTTATGATGGATTTTTTCAAGAAACCGAAGTGATCAATTTGTGAAATATCGTCGAGACCACGAGCTTCAATTTCAGGCTGCAAAAAGTTCGCTATCATTCCGTGAAAACGGGTGCCGCCTACAGTTATGCATCGAATAGCCTCAGATTTGAAGAAATAAGGATCAATGATTTCACTTGCTCCGAAATCACACCAAACCGATGTTTTGTCTGAAACCTCTTCGGGTCCTCCGAGCTCCAAATATAGCTATTCTGCTTATTGGAGTAGCCATTAATTCGGAAATGATCTAAGTGCATTGATTGCTTACGCTTTAGAACGACAACTTACGTTAGACATGGTGGGTGACAGTTGCTCAAACGGTAGTGAATTGACTTCGGAATCGGATGGTTCAGCGTTCAATTTTGCTTTTTCGTAAGATAAGTCACAACTTTTAATATAAAGATGCCACCTAATGAGCCCAAAAACATCTTTCCTTCATTTTATGTCGCATTTTCCAAAAAAAACACGTTCAAATTCATTTTGTAAGAAGGTGTACCATCTTGAGTTGTTTTTAATATAAAAGATAGAATAAACGTTAGAACTACTAGAAGTGCTAAGCAAATAATCGCACAATACGCGCGATACCGGTGGAGGAATAAAACCGCCACAGGGTGGACTTTTGTATAGCCTCACATTGACATATTGGCCGCAGTCAATGTCCTCTCTTTATTTCTCATATTTAGCTCTATTTACTATATTTTGTTGCAAAGCCTCACAAGACAAAATTTTCCGCCTCGGCATGCGTCCCATGTCTTTATTGAAGATTCATATGCAAAGAAGTTTTACGCATACCAGGCTCAATCGTTCTCTTTATACTCTTTAGCGGACGGGAAATCAGACTCACGCTTGGCGTTTCGGTTTCAGTTTCTACCTCTCTATAGAGAAGTCTCTGCCTCTTTTTATCATATCTAAAAGCATACGGGTACATGCCATCGATGTTAAGTGACTAGCAGACCTCACCTACGACGACATGTTTTGACAGGTGTTATGAGTCTAGTTAGTAATGGAGGCATTCGTGATGCAGGAGTTGGCCGCTGTGGCGCGCTCGGAGTTGCTCGGCTCTAACTTCTCGGACGGTGTTGGTTCTTGTCACTAGTACGTGCATCCTAACTCAACTTGCCTTTTGTTTCGTGCCAAAACATCATAAAGAGGGAAAAGCAAGAATAGAAAAGTTCGGACGAACTTAATAGACAGGAAGAGAAAAATATAATGGAACAAGAGGAAATGAAAAAGCAAAACCACATCTGAGTCTTATCACCACTTTGCAAGGCCGGGACATTCGCTTTTAAATCTAACTTAACCTATTCTAATCTAATCTCTACCTACCCGGAACTTAACTAACTACTAGAACTAAACATAAAACTAACTTTATACTGTGAACCTAACACCGAATAAAATGTCCCACTAACCCACTCGTCACGATCTGAAATCAGCCGGATGTTATTGACTGACAATGGCCAATCTGCTAGACGAGCTAGAGCCCCTGCCACCTACTTCAACATCACGGATGCCTCCATGGCTAACTAAACTTCTTTAAATGGCGCCCAACGTGGGGCATGGAATTAGGTCAGGGTTTTGATACGGAAGACGAAACTCCGTATTAAATTTGAACCCCCACTGATGGTTCGTAATATCTACCCTCCGCGCATCGTCGCAGTTGTAGTATCCAGGTCTATCCTGGTATCCGTCAGTCTCCGTCAAGTAAGTACTTCGTCGTTCTCTGTTAGTGTAAGTTCTCCCATCTCGTCGATTCCTAATTTCGTTCAATCGTCTGCTGGTCGTCGTCATGTTACCATTAGACGATGAGGCAACTGAAAGCTCAAGACTGCTTACCACATTACTCATAATGGCAATGTTCTTTCCGAAAGTGGCTATCATTGCATTCATCCTGTCATTGAGCTTCAACATTAACTTGTCTCGTTTTCCTCTGTATTCCTGGGCTACGCGTCTTGTCCTCTGTATGTTATTTGGCTGCCCTCTAATTGTTTTTGTTCCGGTATGTTGTAGCCTGCTTCTTCGTCTATTATTCTACGCCTCCCTCCTGGTAGTCTTTCATCACTTTCGTAGTGATTCAAGTATGTCGTTCATACGCTGTTTGATGTAAAACTGTTTGCGTTGGGTCAATAAAGTAATGCCTTCTTGTAGGTCATAGAAAAAAGCTTCAATAGAAGCAAAAAAGTTAAGATGAGGCATACCTAGATCTGACAATAGACTAGACAACTATCATACCATGCTTTCCATAGTTGGGCATCCGGGAAAAAGTAACAAGCTTTCAACTCCATGAATCATTATATTATAGGAAAATTCAAAATTTATGAACCAAATTGGGGGTGTTACCCCATTTTGTCTCATCGAAATCGCAGTGATAAACCTATCTACTTAGGATCTAAATAAAGACGAAATAAGCAGAGCACGGTGCGAAATATTAGAGCACCCTGTCGTACTGGCCACTGAGCTCGTTGTCACTGTTGGATTGAATCAAGAAATCTGTCTGATTTCAATACTCTTAAATTATAGCTGTTTAACTTATTTGTTCTCCTGACCCTTTAGCCAATATACTCGTACAAGTATATAGGAGCAAGAATCCTTACTAAGAACTATATTCGTCTACAGCGTTTTTAAGTGGTGTGCACAAGTCAGCCCAATTCCACGCTGGGTTGTAGCGCTACTTTAAGAAAAGTGAAAGTCAACGTTTTTTTTATAAAAGTTATAGGAACACATCGAGGGTCAATCTTTACCTTTGGCCTAAAATCAATCAAATCCTACTCAAATAAGCCGTCTTACAGAATGTGCATGAATATGAAAAAGTTCTTTATATCCAGTAGTCACCCTTTTTCCCTGCAAATACAACTCCAATCTAACTCCCAATGATCACGCGTATTTGAGATAACAATTTAAACGAAATTCTTGAAGAGATTAAACCCAAATCGACTTACGACGAAATATCCTCCCAACCTGATTTCTTCGTAATTGGGATTAAGAAGGAAATCCGAAAATAATTGTGTTGGAGGGTTTACTCGTATACGAAACAGGAATGAATTCCCAAATATACATAACCTCGGTGTTCGAGCTCCTTTATATAGTCTCGATGTAAAACACCTACTCAAACAAAAGAATTCAACCCTACGCCTTATATACTCATACGTACTCAATTTCTCTGATAAATAAAAAAAAAAAAAAAAAAAAAAAACTGATCGATTAGCTTCATTGATTGAAAGGCACGTTAAGTGTGCAAATCCTAGCCCCAAGCTGACAGTAGCGACTCACAATTATGCACAAGCAAAGATTCATTTGCAAGAATTTGGCTTGTTTCAAGGATCCAGACGAAAGTTATTCGTAGAACTCTAATTGTGTCACACTCTAATATTAAAGTCACACCAACGTTTAAAGTAATCGAAGGCTAAGAAAAGACTTACGAGTGCGTGGCGGATGTGATATACCTCTGCATTCTCATAGAACTCGTAAATTGAAATCCTTTTGAAGGATAATTATTATTTGCGTCTTCATCCGTAGTAGAAATTCCGGTTAAATTAATTTCTATAAGCGTACGCCCACTGGCGAGTAGGTATAGTGTAACAACGGTTGCCTGGAGGGAAGAAGCATCCGCCACACTATGGTTGTTTCCTGGCCCAGGACGAAAACGACAACCATGTACTCGTACACAGAGTCAGTTCTCCATCTCCTCGGGTGGAATGCTGAAGCAGAAACTGCACTTACTCACAATGCCAGAGTTAGAGCTAAAGCAAGAGTAAAATAGTGCAAAGGGCATATAATGGCATGTGGCATCCTGCCACATGTCGTAGACCCCGACAGGCAGTGTCCCACCAACACACATTCTAAAATCATTACATGAAGGTGCACGATGGAGAGGATTCGATTGTAGAGTCGTATTTGTATTGTCTGTGGAACTTGTGGAACGTAGAAGCTCAAAACGTTTAAACTTCCTTTATCCTTGGTGTACTCGACTCATACTACCTATATACATGCAATAATAGAAAGAGTAAGGTAAATTTGTGCCGACTGTCGACAGGATACCGGCCAAAATGGGCACCGTCGCTGCCTGATTCAAGACCTTTTGTTTTAAATGAAATTCATATTCATCGAGTCGAGTCCTGTGTGCAGCAGGCGTACATCCTGTAAAATGAAGTGTGATTTACGCACTCAATATAAAAACAGGATATGTACGTACATATACGAGTTCAGATTCCAGAATCTTTTCTGAAAACGAAGAGTATTTCCTTTTTCATTCGTAAAGACACGAGTACTGGAAAAATTTGATAGCACCAAGTTAAGTCAAGTAACTGGTTTCTATTATTATTGCGAACAATTTTATGGACAAGGACATTAAAGTCCTTTCGGGAGTTATTCACTCCCCTTTTGTTCGAAAAAAAAAAAAAAAAAAAAAAAAAAACCCAGAAAGAGGATAACACTTGTAAAGGAGGTATCCTGTATCCTTTCTCCAGGTCATTTATCATCCGAATGTGTCATATAAAATTCGTAATCAGATTTTGAGGCTAAAATATGTTTGCATACGACGAGAATCCTTTTTTCCTCAGTTTCTCTTTGTGTGCTACCCCAACGGCCGGAGCTAGTTCAAACATAATACCGCCTTTCTTTCTCAATTTCGATTCAATTTTAGAGACTTGCCGCTTAATCTGAAGAACGACAACCAATGTCGACAACATCGATGTCCTTTCTTCTGCTCTTCGGGCAGTTTGGTTTATTTTTTTTCTTTAAAGTTCTTTTCATTTCTGAGATTTCTCTGTTATCGTTATCCTTTTGCTGCCATTAACTGGGTGATATATGTCCTTGTGGACATTCTTATGTTGCACCCGGGATCTGTACACGAATGGATTTTCGTATTCATGACTGTAGGTATGCGTGTGAAATATTTGCATTTGTACGAGGTCAAAGGGAGCATTTTCTTTTAGCCGTTTGTCGTCCTTTTTAAATTGTTCGATATATTTCCTGTATCCTATGCCCTTAATGTTCCTTCACTTTTTGTTTGGTTATTCTTCCTTTCTCTCTTTTCTTAAGATGGGTGAGATATTATGGATCAGAAACGAAACAGAGTGGGCAAATTTTTTGTAAACCTGCTTTTATGCTTTTTAAGTACTTTTGAATGCGATTTTGGGTAGTAACACCCACATCGGCGGAGGCAATGGGTGGCCAACTGACTCGGCGAACAATAAAAGCTGGTATCACCGATTGAAAAGTGCAAAATTTACAGCTTATCGCAGGAAGCAGTGGATAGTGGCCGCTTCGGTCCTTTGTGATATGTTTTATGGAGCGTTTCGTCAATGTGGCAAGGGGACGAACTATTAAAGAGATTTCGAATTTTTTATTTCTGTTGTTGTTGCTGTTGCCATTCTTAATATTCAATTTCAAGTATCAGCTAGGGAAGAGACAATAAAATGGTCGTAAAGGACCAGAACGAAGACCAGGGCCGTAGAGATTCTTTTATCGATATTTTTATCCAATTTGGTTTTTTTCTGTTGTTCTATGAGACTAGAGCAGACGTCTCGATCTCTTTTATGGAAAAGAAAATTGGAATTTCTATTACACTCATATCTATGATGGAATTTTTCAAAATAATAGCAAAATACGAGTCGCTGTTGGTTTTTTTTTTTTTTTTTGGAAAGTAGGATACTGATATACATATAAGAGTATAGGAAGGCGTCATTGAGACAAGGTGCTTCAGATTGTAGTTGAAATATGGTGTGCGAGTAGTTAAGTGATGTCTGCATGGGGTTTCTTTTTGTTGAAAAAATATATGAAAGGAACTAGTTGTTGGAACGTTAGTATTCATGTCACTTGCATTTAAGAAAGAGGCACAACAATGTTCTCTTTTTATTGGATTGTGTTTGATTCGACTCAAACTCTCAATCATGCTCTCAAATCGTCGTAATAGACATTGTTACTATGTATTATAAAAGGAACATTCGAATTGTAGAAACAGAAACTTTCTCAACAGCATTTGGCACACGGGGACACAACGGTTTACTTTAAATGTTATATTTGCTGGTGTCAAATGTACATAAGCTCCCTGCCTAAACGGTGTATTTCCTATTCTACTGTTTATAAAAGGTGTTTCCTGTTGACCCGATACTACAAGGTGGCGCAAAATTAATCATACAATCGGAAGATGTTATAATTTTTGCACATGGTGTCGTACGTCAATCATATTTGACATTTGTGAACTAGACAGCCGTGGAATACAAACAGACAAGCATTGGATCACTATACTCCGCTGTAAAACCATCCTCAATCTCAACAACGAAGAGGACGGTTTTGTGTCGAAAATCATCATAAGCGACGAGGCGCATTTTCACATAAGAGGTTACGTCAATAAGCAAAATCTTCATTTCTGGGGCACTGAAAATCCGCATGTGATGCACGAAGAGCCATTACATCCACTCAAAGCTACTGTGTGGTACGGCGTTTACGTGGGGGAATTGATTTTTGAGGACGCCATCGGCAAAACGGTCACAGATACTGGCGAACGCTACATGGCCATGATAAACAACTTCTTACTGCCAGAATTGGATGAGCAGGGTTTGGTAAACATGTGGTTTTAACAAGACGGTGCAACAGCACACATAGCACGAGCAACAATCGATATTGTGAAGGAACCGTTTTCTGGTCGTGTTATCTCAAGTTGTGGCGATTTGGCATGGCCAGCAAACTTCTTTCTTTGGCGGCTTCTTGAAGTCACGGGCTTAGGCCAACAAGCATCAGACAATTGCAGCCCTTAAATTTGAAATTTAGGCTGCGTCGCTAATAATATAGGACGGTTGCTACTTAAGTTTTGAAATAGAAAAATAAAAATGAATACATATTTATAATTATATAAATTGGTCGATGGCGATGGCGCGATAGTTAGCTCATTGGACTATCACGCCAACAGTCTGGGTTCAATTCCTGGCTGGGATACCAACAATTTTTCAAATCACCATCACCCTTTCGGCGGGCAATGGCTAACTCCCGAAAGTAAAATTGCCTACGAAAATGCTTCTAAGGAGTGCCGTTCGGACTCGGCGATAAACCGTAGGCCCCGTTCAGATGTGACAAAAAGGCAAAATGAGCAACACAAATGAGTGTCAAGAAGCTAGGCCATGGCCTATACCGGGCTGCCAGCGCCACAGTGTTTGTTTTTTTTTATTAATAATTGAAAATGGCTTTTTTTGGTTTTTCAAAAAATTCTCCATGAAGATCAGTACACCTTGCATGTGTTTAAACCAAATTCGAACAACTTTATCCACTCCAATTGTGGTACCGCCAAAACATGTTATTTGACCCGCTTCGTCGGGCATCTGCGGGAATAAGAAGAAATCATTGGGTACGACGGATGACCCATCAATTCGTTCTTTTGAATGTTCTATATGTAAGAGCTTGCATTGTCGTGGTGGAGAATCATTCGTCTTCTGCGATTGGTTTTCCTTAGTTTTTAGAACGCTTCTGGGAAACAAATAATGGTTTACTATTCGAAACAGATAGTTCTACATTACTCCAATGGCGCGGAGGCGACATGTAAAATTATTCCAAACAAACAGGCGACCATTTGCTAAGATGTGCCTCGTGTGCAAACATCCTTTGTTAGATTCGAGTCGCCTTCAGAGACCATACAGGCGATTGTTGTTTAGTTTCGGTTTAATATGCATAGATCCATGGTTCGCAGTCCCTCACGGTCTTGTAGATGTTTTTTAAGGCACCGCAATTGAAAATTTTCCACATTTGTTGGCACCTATCGACACGAGCCTTTTTTTGAGCTATTTTCAAATTATGTGGTATCCAACGCGAACAAATCTTTTTGACGGCCAATTGTTGTTTGAATATTTAATGTAGGTATGCATGCCCAAGCGTGCCTCAATCTCACAGTATTTCACATGACGATCTTCCAACATCAGAATAGCACGTATTATTAGATGAAGACTTGACTCAAGCACAAGAACAGCTCGCAGAAGCATTAAAAGTTAATCGTACAACTTTCTCTAAACGTTGCTTGAAAGCCGCAGAGCTGCGATTTGACGCTGTCGGACTTTTTTATGCTAGCAATCCAGAGACGATTCAGGCACTCAAGAAGCATATTAGCAAAGCTATTCTTGAAATAGGGCCCGAATGAATCGAAAATGAATTGAAAAATTGGATTAACGGGACGGCCTACTGCTAAGCCAGCAAAGAAAGGGTTATTCTTTTCAATAATGAAGCAATCGCTTAAAAATATTGAATAGTGTCTTTTAATAGTCTTTCTTAAAAGGTGCCCCTCCCTTTATAATTACCCCCTTTTTAAGTAATTTTGAATCTTTTTTCCAGTATTTATAAAAGAAAAGTAGTTTTCAAGACACGATTAACTTCTGCAAGGGTTAAAGCCAGAAAGTGAGACGATACCCTGATAGGACTGCTGCAAACGGAAGGACATTTGTTAAAATATTTTCGAGAGATCTTGCTCTGAAATCTTGCTCCTTTAGTAGAACGCATTCGCAGCTACGAAGACACTTTACGGTACACCAGAAATCATCTAAATACCAGTATTGTATAAGGCAAGTAAGCAGAAAGGATATACTTATACAGAAGCTTCAAATTCGGAACTCAGGACCCAGAGAAGAGTTTGGGATTCTGCAATTACATAATGAAAAGACGTTTTGTGTAAGATAACTTTATTGGCGGGATCCTAAACGAGAAAGAGTCGAAATCACTATTTACAAACCTAGACCAAAAGCAACCATCACTCTATGAATCACTGAGCTCTTCAGCATAAATTCACCATTCAGTTTGGGCTGGTATATTGGGTATCAAGCAAATCGAAAGCTTTGTTCACAGACTTAATTTGGATCTCTGCCTGGAACTTTTGGGGAAGAAAAACACCACACTCAAAGGTGGCCGACGATCTCTCAATAATGGAATCCCTTTCAGCGAATTTAGTAGCCATTGTCTCCACTTCCTGTTCTTTGCCTTTGCTGAAAACTACATTTTTTCACTTTGTTACTTTGATTATGAACAGATACTTTTATTTGGATAAATAACTGAGGAATTCTGTAGTGGCCCAGCCAACTCAAATGCGGACTGACTTTATTTAACACTTTCAGTTAATAACTTCAAAACTAAAAGTCGATGAATATAGTTGAGGTAAATTAATAAAAACATTAAAGCCTGGAGTAAAATAATTCCAGGCGCCTGCACACAGCGCAATTTGTAAACACATATGGACCGCCTTCGAAAGATTGAATCGAAGTGCTATCTAGTTGGACTTGCGCAGGAAATGAATCCCAGAAAACTTATAGCTATTACAAAGGATACAAAAGTGGGCAGTTGGTGTTAAGTCTTGCACAATAGTATGAGAAATTTGAGGTCCAAAGTGGCGTCCGCCGAGGGTGTGTACTGTTTTTGGTGACTACCTGCGATGTATTCCTTGCAGCATTGACGGGGGGTGGTCTGTGGAATTCTTTGGACTATTACATCTTACTTTAAACATCTTGACTACGCCGACGATTTTTGACTACTTTCACATCTATTCGAAGAACCCAGCCGAGACTATTTACATTCAACGTAGAGTCAGTACTGCTTGGTGCGATTTGGAAGGTGGACACTACTAAAACTCGCAAGCCACAAGTCTTACTAAATAAGTGTTTAGATTCATCTTGAGGATCTTCTGGCTGGACCATATCTCCAACGAACAATTTTATATCAGAACGAGCCAAAAACCTATAAACATTACTATACGAAGGAAAAAAAGGCAGTTTTTTGGACACACTATGGCGCGAAAACAACTCCATTGCAAAGTACAACATTATATGGATGTGTGGTTTACCTAGACAGGCAGGATACCCGAACAGCATCGACAAACGGTGAGCAGAAAGTCGAGGAGAAATCGAGCTCTTTAAGAATGAGTTGTGCCAGCTCAAACGCGTTGCAGAATCCCGAACAAAATGGTGCGCAGGCGTTGTTGATGCCCTATGCCCCCGGAGGAGGTAAAGGATTTAAGCAAGTAAGAAAAGTAAGTATAACAGTGATAGTGGTTCTTAATCTGCTACATTTCGCTGAAAACATTGGGTGTTAAATCTTTGATGGTAAGACAGATCTTCTATACCAGATTATCCTCCCAATATATCCTTAACCCTCCGTCGGACCCTTCCAACAGACACATGGTGTCTGGCCAGACCCCTATACAATAAATTTACATGCATTTGTATGGAGATATGTGCCACTTACAAACCAATTTTTGCAAGATGCAGGTTTGTATTATGACTTTCTTACCTTACTTAGTGGTTTTAGCATATGTTGAGCTAAATGTAGATCTAAAACTAGGTCCTAAATATTTTTTGTACGTTTGGAAGAACCAGTGCGTTAGATAGCATAAATTAAGAGTTGCGTCTTGCATCATTTTTGTTGAGTCCATCGATCTCTCTACAAATGCAATAAGCAGCCAATGCCATAATATCCAACATGCTGCAGAACGCGTCAGTTCATCGTTTGGTTGGCCGCTTTGTTGACTCCAGCATTGTAGAACAAAATTGCTTCCGGCTTTTGTGCTTCGCCTTCATAGTTCTTCGAATAATGCATTGTAGAAAGTAAACTAACTGCCTTATTCTTTTTTGGACCGTAGCTGCAAATCGAAACCAATTTGTCGTAAAAACCAAAAAGTGATGAAAGCACAGGGAAGCGACGAATGTTTTTTCATTTCTTTTGGAAGATAAGTTTTGTTGGATCGAATGGTGGCGACCAATGCGAGACCAATACCAGCAAGCCGTTTGGCTCCTTGTAGGTAATGTTGTGAAAAAATTGTCTGATACCATTGTTCGCCGAGTGTTAAGTGTCTAGTCCTCATCTCCTCCGTCATCAATGGATGAATCTTCTTCATTATCATCGTCAGCATCATTACTTCCACTTTGTATATCCGTCACTAAAGCTGATGTCAATCGAGAATAAAAATCAACACTGAGATTTCAACCGCGTAATCGCATATTGTAAAAAAATTCAACTTCGTAAAAAATGTAATTTTTATAAAAATACTAAAAAGGCAAAAAAAAGCGCGTAATCAATGTCTTATTTGTCGCGAAAAAATATGTTTTTTATCAGCACTAACTTGTATTACTTTCAACGTTCATTCGAAAGCTGACCTGTTAAAAACTGGAAGGAACAGAAAAAACGAGAAACAAGCAATAAACATAAACAATTTCCTCCATTAGAATGGGGTTTTCTATGAATTGATAGAAAATAAAATTTTAGGAAGCTATCTGGAATTTCAAGTCGATAACTTCATTATCAGTAAACAACGCTTAAAAATGAAATGTGCCTGGCCAGACCCGGGAGTCCCACGGAGGGTAAAGTATTATACTTTAAATCTTGAGATAAGTCATTAATTTACAACGGAGAACCTTACTTTAGGTGGCGCTACAGTCCGGGGTGGACCTGGGCCTCAGTCAACAAGCTTCTCCAGCCAGCTTGATCCCTGGCTAGCCGCCTCCAGTTTCGCACGCTAAGTTGGCTGAGGTCCTCTTCCACTTGCGTGTGCCATCTGAGTCTTGGCCTTCCTCTACTGCGCTGTCCCTCGGGGGCAGATTCGAAGACATTTCGGACCGGAGCATTGGTGTCCATACGCTCTATATGACCCAGACATCTCAGTCTTTGGATCTTCACTCATTGTATCGTTGTATCTTTTACTCCACTCACCGTCAATGCAGACGGGATCGAATATCGCCGGTAGAATTTTTCACTCGAAGCAACCAAGAGCACCCTCATCCATTTTTGATAATTCCCATGCCTCTGCGCCATAGAGCAGGACCGGGATTATTAAAGACTCATAAAGGGTGACTTTTGTTGTCCGAGAGAGGGCCTTGCTACTCAATTGCCTTCTTAACCCAAAGAAACAGCGGTTGGCAAGAGTTATTCTTCGCTTGATCTCAGCGCTGGTGTCGTTGTCTGTATTTATAGTATAGCCTAGGTAGACAAAGTCCTTAACTACCTCAAAGTTATATCTGTCGAGGGTGACGTTCTGCCCGAGACGTCGGTGTTGGTTGTCCTTTTTGCTTGACAGCATATACTTGGTCTTGCCCCCATTGACCGCTAAGCACATTTTCGCCGCTTCCGTCTCGTCGTCGTCGGCGTATGCGAGTAGTTGGACGGACTTTTGAAAGATAGTGCCTCTTGTGTTTGCTCGTGAGTTTTGTACTATTCTTTCAAGTACGATGTTAAAAAAATCGCATGACAGTGCATCGCCTTATCTAAATCCTTTCTGGACATCAAAGGTCTCGGTCAGACCTTTACCGACCTTGATAAGGCAGTGTGCATTCTCCATCGTTATCCTGCACAGACGGACGAGTTTGGCAGGGATGCCAAAACTAGACATTGCTCTGTATAGCTCATCTCTATAAATGCTGTCATACGCGGCTTTAAAATCGATGAATAGGTGGGTATCGATCTGAAGCTCATGGGTCTTCTCCAAGATCTGCCGTAGTGTGAATATCTGGTCGATGGTGGACTTTCCTGGCCTGAAGCCACACTGATATGGACCTATCAGGTTGTTCACGAACGGCTTCAGGCGTTCACACAATACGGCAGATGAGATCTTATATGCGATGTTAAGGAGACTGATGCCTCTGTAGTTGGCGCAGTTCAGAGGGTCTCCTCTCTTGAGAATTGGACAAACAATGCTGAAGTTCCATTCATCGGGTTTCGTCCGACCATATTTTACAGATGAGTTGGTGTATGCTCCTTACCAAGTCATCGCCTGTCGCTTTGAAGAGCTCGGCAGTCAGGCCATCCGCTCCAGCAGCTTTTTTGGACTTAAGCTTCGATATAGCTATCTTCACTTCATCCAGGTCGGGTGGAGGGAATTGTTGGTCATCATCGTCCAAGTTGAAAGGTTGATTCTACCTCACAGCGGTATTTGGTTCGTCATCGCCGTTATACAGTCTGCAGAAATGATCTTTCGCAATCCTCAGCCTCGACTGCGATTCTATTACGATGTTCCCTTGTTCATCTCTACTGGCTTCGGTTCGGGGTTTGCTTCCGTGGCATGTTATTTTTACCTTTTGGTAAAACTTCCGAACCTCATTCCTGGAGTAGCATTTCTAAATTTCCTCGATCGCGCGCTTCTCATGCTCTTTCTTCTTCCTCCTGAGAAGCCGGTGTTCGTCTCTCCTCTTCCGCTCATAGAGCTCATGAGCAGTTCTGGTCTTTTTTTGCAGTGCCGCATTGCGTGCTTTTTGCTTAGCTGCATGTGCTTGCCGGCAATTATCATAAAACCAGCGGTTTCGTTGTGGTGGACGAGTGAGACCCAGCACATCAGAAGCGGCATCTCTGATGGCGTTTTGGCAGTGTTTCCAGTGGTCTTCGATGCTGGCGGCATTGGACCTCTTAAGAGATTAAAAGACACTCGATCGGAAAAGGACTTGGCGATCTCTTGCGATTGTAGCCTTCTGACTTCGAATTTTCTCACAGCGCTCTCTCACATGCCGGAAGCTGAGGACTTCTTGTCTTAGTCTGTCTCCGACAACAAATCCGCATCCAAATAAGCGCTGCTTTTGCCGTCGATAGCAATTGCCGTAATAGATATCGCAGTTTTTCATCTTCTTTTTGTCCGGCGCATCCCATCGCATTTCTTGAATGGCGGTTATGTCTGCTTTGCAGCAGTCTAGAGCATCCACTAGTTGCTCGGCTGCACGTGGTCTATTAAGGGATCTAACATTCCACGTGCATATCCGAAGCCCATTGTCCTTAAATCGTTTGCGTGGGTTGTCAACAGTAGATCCGTCCATATCCAAGGCTTGTTGATGCTTCGTAAATTATGTTTTTTTTAAATGGCCGGGCAGTTACCCCGGTGGCACAACCCCCAACCTTGAGGACCAGTTCCATTTGTAATGCCCCTAGGACGAGGGGTCGGTTACACCGAAGCCAGTAATCCGTACCTGGATGTGAGCGCTGCCGTTTTCCCATATAGGGCTCGTCCGCCACCATCTCTTTTCCAAGACCTTGACTAAGTCCTGGAAATCCTTACCGGCCTGAGCTCCAAATATGTCGGAGTAGCCCGGATAAGGTCTTGTTTTGGTCTTCCGACACTAATCCTGATTTATGGCTCAGGAAACTCGCCATTTGCCCCTTCACTTCGCAATCTCTAGTGAGATTCCCAGATGACGCCACGGGCAGGCGTGAAGTAGAGCTTATCAGCAGAGCTGCAGAGGCTCATTCTCGTCATTTAAAGAACTAGCACCTGCCGGAAGATGCTACTTCTACGAGGCCTTATACTAATCGTTGCCATCCAGGAGAACCAAAGAAAGAATAATTCGAAATTTCGGCCTCATATAATATTTGTGATGAAAACACTTTTACTTGGAAGGTCGGTAACATTGATTCTATTAGCAATACGGATCTGAAATTGGCATTGACATTGCCAATTGGTGTTGGCCCGGGCTAAATATCAGTTTTATGCATACCAGTGTTTTGGTGTTCTATCATCTAAACAGGATTACTCACAAAGCCCACCCTTTCCTTTCGAAATTCCTGTTACAGGTATGTCCCTACAGAGACATACAAAAGTTTCAAAGTTAGTGATTTTCATTAGACAAGAAATCTCAATATTTGTATTCATAGACTGACCAAGCAGTTAAATCAGAATGTTTCACTTTTTTTCTAAGCATGTACAGAAACTTACATGACACGAGGTATTAACGAAAAAAAAAAGACTTTATGGAAGGGGAAACATTATCACTTCCACTCCCAATAGCTTATAATAACACAACATGTCAAATTGAGACATCTTCTCTGTCATTTCCACCCTCGTGTTTTCTAGTTTTTTTTTTCACATAATCCATAATCCTCTAACCAACTAATGCATCCCTAGATTGAATAACCAAAACACAAACGGCACACAACCCCTGTAATTTTGATGAAGCTCCCTTTGACCATTACCGGTAATAAAATTCCACAAATTACCCAAGCACGCCTACAATAATTTTTTCTAACACTCATTCCAACTATATTATTGTTATCCTTGTGAACACATAATAAAAACACAGAAAGACACCCAAAACCAAATAAAAAAAAAATACATATACCTACCTACTAAAGCCAAAGAACCTAACTTCAAAGCTAAAACACTAATGCAATTTTCACACTTTTACATGCACTCACGCCTGGCTGGTGACGATATGGAATCGGGTGGGTGTGTAACGTCTGTCATCGCATAGTCTGTCGTCTATGAATTAAGGCGTTTTAGTATGTTGTACATCATCGTCATATCTCTAAATTTGAAAATGAGATCAACAACAACAGTACACCAAGTACACTGGGTAAGCATACCTACTCACCCCTCAGTTTATCAGTAACTCAGCTCAGTTTAGCTCGATTCAGCTAAGGACTCTAGTCTCAGCTGAAGGGGAGGAGGATGTGTAGTGTTCGCAGTGAATGCAATACTTCAAAGAAACTTCACAGCTGACATAAGTGGATTCCCATTTGGTAAGTGCACACATACACTATACGAACAGCACATGCATATGGATGGCTCACCTTACGCGCACCCCCTTCCATTGTCATAGAAAATTACAGACCAAGAGGAGGGTTACACTATCACTTCCTGTTCTGTCCTCTCAAGCAAATTCAACAAAAAAACTCGCTCGGGGGTGGGAATAAAAAAAAATAAAGCTAATCTTCTAACGGTGTTTTGTGCAACAGTGGAAATTGTGCACTGACACATACCTAAGTAAAAAAAAAAGCAAAACAAACTCCTGAATAAGAATACCTCTAGAAAAATCTTCTTTCCATGTCAACGAGCATAGCTGGTAGGGAGGTGTAAAATGACAAAAGGTTTTTTCCGTATCCAACTTCTCTAGCTCGTAAGAACAAGCGACATGTGAACACTTTTAGGAGCTGCGAATTTTCTAACAATATAATCCGAGGACGACGAAACAGCATGTACGGACGGATACATAGAAGAGATTTACTGATTTACCGAATCACCTTTCCGCCATGGGTGTTGTCAGCGACCCATTCCCCACTTTCCACTAGCTATCAGCTATAATGCCATCAATTGGTTGTGTTTGTGAGCACCCACATGTAGCCTCTATAAGGTACAATCGAGGATGTGACTGGATTCGATTTGCATACCGAATTGAGGTGAAGTGGAACCTTACCATTTCAAAGCTTCCTTCCTGGTAGGTACATACTACTTGCATGTAAGTCCATCAAATATTTACCGTTTGTGTTGGTTCATTTTTTCGCTTTCATCTCTGTTTTATTGTTGTTTGTTGCTGAGTGACATACAGCGTTGCCACAATAACGCAACTCCTATAGATATTTTTGGATTTTCTATAAACTTTACCGAACATGAAGTTTTTCGAATTCTTCATTCAACACTTCTCTTAGACCGACATTTGTGAAATATAGGCTTCAACAAAAACTACACTTTGCAACACCGATTTTAGTCTTTAATTTTTTGTTTTAAAAAAAAAAACGATATTGTGGTATATTGCAACCGTGAACGAGCCTAAGCTCATGACGTTTGACATTTTGTCGATTGAATTGCTCTCTCTCCTTTTTGACGTCCATTGTACAAGTCGCAAAAAGGCACGCGCAGGTAAAGTAGTAAGAATCAAATAAAATAATTAACATCCGCATATTTCCGCTCATTTTATTCACGACTATCCGCTGTCTACAATATAAAAATTCTCGGAAGGACAAAGGGTTGTGCCTTGGCAGCACAGTAAATTCAGAATGCAAATATTACACTTGTACGATAGCTGTGGTTTTTATTGCACGCATGTTAACTATCATCGCAAAAAAACGACCCGTCCTCGCTTAAGAGTTCATCATAAAAACTTGGGAGCACAAGCATCTCTATCGCGTTCGCTTAATAGAGAGCGAATATAAATTGACTTAGCGTTGATCGCCATGTCATTTTTGTAATTAACATGCGAATTACTTATTGAGTACTCGTAGATAGCAGATTTAAAAAAAAAAACAAGACTAATGGTGCTGTGCTGCTTCTATTAGGGGTAAGCCTCATTTTGATCAATTGTTTCATGTGGCAATACACGCCGCAAAATTAAGAGTATTGTCATACATACACAAAACGTTCTTTTCGAATATAATCAAAACGAGATTCGATAGATTACTATTATTAGGTAGAGAATGGATTCGTCTACTGGAAATTACCATCAGCACTGACGTTCAAGCTAAAATATATAATTTGAAAACTTATCACTACGCGATAGTATCGAGGTGAGGTTATTCCTCTTAAATGTCAATATCAAGACATAATTTCCACAAATATTTGCAAGATCTCCAACTCAGAGGCAAAATTACATTTTAAGTCCAATGCAAACGGTATTGAAAGCTGCGCATGGTACCTTTTGCAATATTAATCAAAATCGAGGAAGTCGAACATGGAATTTTGGAGAAAATTGATCACTCCGAGTGGGCGACACCAATTGTACCCGAAATCTTGCTGTGAATCCGAAATTAGTCATTGACGAATATCCGTTACTAAATACAGAAGAATAATTCTCTGGTTGGTGGCGATAAGTTTTGAAGAATTGACTTAGGTCAGGCATACTTACACTAAGATGATGTTCGTAAAGGGGAGATATACACCTACACCTATATGGTCATAGCATTTTCTTGAAGGTTTCAAAAATATCTGGTGAAAACAATAGGCGAGTGAAACGAGCTTTGCGGCGGCGTTGAACTGAGAGGCAAGCAGTGGCAAACGACCCTTCCAACAGAGCGTCCCTAAACCGATTTTATAATTCCATTGTGTTTTTGGGCGTTCTTGGCTCCAGGTTTTACGGAAGTATCATACGAATATAGTAAATTTTTTCTTGGATAGCAACGATTAGTATAAGGCCTCGTAGAAGTAGCATCTTCCGACAGGTGCTGGTTCCTTAAATGACGAGAATGAGCCTCTGCAGCCGAACATTTTGCAGCTCTGCTAATAAGTCCTACTTCACGCCTTCCCGTGGCGCCATCTGGGAATCCCAGTAGGGATTGCGAAGTGAAGGGGGCAAATGGCGAGTTTCCTGCGCCATAAACCAGGATTAGTGTCGGAAAAACAAAACAAGACCTTATCCGGGCTACTCCGACATATTTGGAGCTCAGGCCGGAAAGAATTTCCAGGACTTAGTCAGGGTCTTGGGAAAGAGATGGTGGCGGACGAGCCCTATAAGGGCCAACGGCAGCGCTCACATCCCGGAACGGGTTACTGGCTTCGGTGTAACCGACCCCTCGTCCTAGGGGCATTAGAAATGGAACTGGTCCTCCAGGTTGGGGGTAGTGCCGCCGGGGTAACTTCCCGGCCATTTAAAAAATAAAGGAAGTTACGAAGCATCAACAAGCCTCGGATATGGACGGATTTACTGTTGAAAACCCACGCAAACGATTTAAGGACAATGAGCTTCGGATATACACGTGGAATGTTAGATCCCTTAATAGACCATGTGCCGAGCAACTAGCGGAGGCCCTAGACTGCTGCAAAGCAGACATAACCGCCATTCAAGAAATGTGATGGGACGGGCCGGACAAAAAGAAGATGAAAAACTACGACATCTATTACGGCAATTGCTATCGACGGCAAAAGCAGCGCTTATTTGGATGCGGATTTGTTGTCGGAGGCAGACTAAGACAAGAAGTCCTCAGCTTCCGGCATGTGAGCGAGAGCTGTGAGAAAATTCCAAGTCAGACGGCTACAATCGCAAGAGATCGCCAAGTCCTTTTCCGATCGAGTGTCTTTTAATCTCTTAAGAGGTCCAATGCCGCCAGCATCAAGCATCGAAGACCACTGGAAACACTGCCTAAACGCCATCAGAGATACCGCTTCTGATGTGCTTGGTTTCATTCGTCCACCACAACGAAACCCCTGGTTCGATGACGAATGCCGGCAAGCACATGCAGCTGAGCAAAGAGCACGCAATGCGGCACTGCAAAAAAAGACCAGAGCTGCTCATGAGCTCTATGAGCGGAAGAGAACACCGGCTTTTCAGGAAGAAGAAGAAAGAGCACGAGAAGCGCACGATCGAGCAAATTGAGAGATGCTACTCCAGGAATGAGGTTCGGAAGTTTTACCAAAAGGTACAAATTAAATGCCGTGGAAACAAACCCCGAACCGAAGCCTGAAGAGATGAAGAAGGAACATCGTAGTAGAATCGCAGTCGATGCTGAGGATTTGGAAAGATGATTTCTGCAGACTGTATAACGACGATAACGGACCAAATACCGCTGTCAGGCAGAATCAACCTTACAACTTGGACGCTGATGACCAACAATTCCGACCACCCGACCTGGATGAAGTGAAGATAGCAATATCGAAGTTTAAGTCCAACAAAGCTGCTGGAGCGGATGGCCCGACTGCCGAGCTCTTCAAAGCGACAGGCGATGACTTGGTAAGGAGCATACACTAACTCATCTGTAAAATATGGTTGGACGAAAGTATGCCCGATGAATGGAACTTCAGCATTGTTTGTCCAATTCTCAAGAGAGGAGACCCTCTGAACTGCGCCAACTACAGAGCCATCAGTCTCCTTAACATCGCATATAAGATCTTATCCGCCGTATTGTGTGAACCCCTGAAATAATTCGTCAACAACCTGATAGGTCCACATCAGTGTGGCTTCAGGCTAGGAAAGTCCACCATCGACCAGATACTCACACTACGGCAGATCTTGGAGAAGACCCATGAGCTCCAGATCGATACACACAACCTATTCATCGATTTTAAGAGCGCGTATGACAGCATCTATAGAGACGAGCTATTCAGAGCTATGCCTAGTTTTGGGATCCCTGCCAAACTCATCCATCTGTACAGGATGACGATGGAGAACGTACGCTGCTCCAGCAAGGTCGGTAAAAATCTCACCTAGAGCTTTGATGTAAAAAAACGATTAAGACAAGGCGATGCGCTGTCATGCGATTTCTTAAACATCATACTTGAAAGAATATTGCAAAACTCACGAGCAAACACAAGAGGCACTGTCTTTTAAAAGTCCGTCCAACTACTCGCATACGCCGACGATATTGACATAATCGGGAGAAAGCAGCGTGATGCCAGTGGCGCTTTAGCGAGTATTGGGACGGAAGCGGCGAAAATGGGCTTAGCGGTCAATGAGGGCAAGACCAAGTATATGCTGTCAAGCAAAAAGGACAACCAACACCGACGTCTCGGGCAGAACGTCACCCTCGACAGATATAACTTTGAGGTAGTTAAGGACTTTGTCTACCTAGGCTCCGCTATAAATACAGACAACGACACCAGCGCTGAGATCTCGGTCAACAAAACTCACCCTTTATAAGACTTTAATAATCCCGGTCCTGCTCTATGGCGCAGAGGCATGGACATTATCAAAAATGGATGAGGGTGTTCTTGGTTGCTTCGAGAGAAAAATTTTTCGGGCGATCTTCGGTCCCGTCTGCATTGACGGTGAGTGGAGAAGGAGATACAATGACGAACTGTATGGACTGCACAGCGACATGGACCTAGCCAGAGGAGTGAAGAAGAGATGGCTGGGTCATGTAGAGCGCATGGACACCAATGCTCGGGTCCGAAAGGTCTTCGAATCCGCTCCCGAAGGACAGCGCAGTAGAGGAAGGCCAAGACTCAGGTGGCGCACGCAAGTGGAAGAGGACCTCAGTCAACTTAGCGTGCGAAACTGGAGACAGCTAGCCAGGGATCGAGCTAGCTGGAGAAGCTTGTTGACTGAGGCCCAGGTCCACCCCAAACTGTAACTTGTATAGTAATAATAGTAAATTTTCGTTTGTGAATAAATATTCTGAAGAAAATAGATATAAAAAAAAGGTTCTCGAGAAGCTCATCGATCCGGAGCTTTTCGCAAAGATCCGAGCAAGAAGAAAATACCGCCCAAAAATCGATATACTGCTGAAAAACTTTCCGAAGAGAATATTGAAGACTTATCGTGAGACACCCGCACTAGAAGATCCAAACATCGGGTTTCGGTAAAAAGTGTGACGGAGATTTTCAATTTACAATAGAAAGTGCTCGATGACTCGGTTTTAAAATTGTAGTTTCGTGTTCATCGGGCAAACCGGCTTCCATTCCTTCGAGCCCGTACATCAATACAGCTTAAGAAATAAATACATAAATTGGTTTGCGTGATGCTATGCAATTTTGTGAACTCATGGATTAACCGCCTCAGCTTCAACAAACGACGTATGATATGATGATTAAAATTAATAACATTCATTCTGCTGCTTTAGTATTGTTCAATTGGTGTCAAAACAGGAAATAACAAAACAAAATTCAAGTGATGATATAAGACAACTGACCGTTTCCATTTGCCGCAATTTACTTTTGAAATAAATACAAAAATCCTGAGCAATATTAGGAATGGAAATCATATCATGATGTAAATTGCCAGATCAATGGAAGTAGACGCCATGAAAGAAGTATTTTGAAAATCCGTCGAAAAGCATGGAGTTATGTACACTAATTACGTCGGGGATGGCGACTCTAAGATGTACGTTGGACTAGTGAATGCAAAACCCATATGGTGATAAGATTGAAATTTAAAAAACAAAAGATGTGTGGGAAACGTTAAAAAGCGAATGGGAAGTAAGGAAACCCTGGCAAACAAAATTTGATGGCAAAATTTATACAATAGATAAACTGAGCATTTACTTTGGCTTAACTATTCGCAGAAACTGGATGACGTGAAAAAAACGGTATGGTCAACATTTTCCCATTACGGCTCAACAGACAGCAACTGTCATTATCATTTCTGTCCCGAAGGCCCCGATTATTCAGCATTGCCAAAAACGGTGTTAGATTCATCAAACACGAATATTTGAAGGCCTCAGCAATGACAAACTGTTGAAGCGCTGTGTTGGCGGAAATACCCAAAACAGCAATAAGAGCTTCAGAGCTTCTAAAAGAACAATGAACAGCGGGGCATTTCTTGCAACATGCACGTTCAACAATGGTGTCACGTCATTGTTGGAAGTCATGAAAGTGTTAGGAATATCGGTCAGATCGGGAGCGCACTTTTACGCTGCGCTAGAAGACGAAACTCGCATAGCGAGTCGACCGTAAAATACTAACACTATATGGCAAAGAAAAATGGAAAAGGTGTCCCGACCATAACAGCACCAGAACCAACACACTTTTACACAGACTTGAATCATTTTAGGTAAAAGTAAATTTTAGCAGATCAAATCGAATACTGTAGATACGTCATTTCAAAGAAAGGTATACAAAACTCTCAAAATTAAATAGATTCTATACAGCAAGCTTCGATTCCTAAAAACAAAACTTCGTTCGTGCTTGGTAAATTATTACCGGTAAATTATTCTATCTATAGAGAGTAAAGCCTTCGCAATGCAATGCTTCCTGAGTCGCATTGTTGAGCAGGATTCTCATTGAATGGAAGTCACAGTACGAATCGCCCGCTGCTCTTATAGTATGAAGTGGTCCTCACGTTTTTTCTTTTAGGCTGCCGTAATTTGCCTTTTTTGACCCCCAGGTTCTTCAAGTGTTCAAAACCTCTCAAGAGCGTTTTTGAAGTCTCGTCTTCTGTGCAGTTCCTGTATGAAAGTGACGATGTGGATGATTCTCCCATCCGTCCTGTGACAATTCACCAGATAATCGTATTTCGAATTTTGTTCTCTGCTGATTTGATTTGGCCTACTGAAAGAAAATCGTAACAGAACTCTGCTTCTTTAAGAAGATCTATTTGGTCCGACGTATTATATGGTGGATCGGCCGATTTGATATTTTTTGGTATACTCCAGTTGGAGATATTGACTGACTTAGCGGGTTGTGGCAACAATATGCCTTTAATCTTGTTGTGAATTTAGTCGGAATCCCTAGCCGTTTTACCACGTGTTCCATCATGAGATTGACCTGCGAGCCTGACATCAATGGAATTTGCACTGTTTCGGTTTGGCCATAAATTACATTTCAGATTTTTGCTATTGTGTCGTAATTGACTAGCGAATTATGTTTTTTCGAGCATCTGGAGCATCCTCGCCGAGAATATTTCGCCGCTTGATGACCCGGTTTGAGGCAGTTGATGCGTCGGTCATTATTCTTTAAGATGTTTAAACGCTGATTAGGCTTCAACTGCAGAAAACCTTTGCATGCATATAAAGCACACTGGCACTTTGAAGTTAAACTTGCGATCGCTGAAAATCTTGCTGTATTTGATCGCCTTAGGTCCTCAATGCTTCGTCTCTTATTCGCCAAAGATTCTAACAATTGGAATCGATTTTCGAAGAACTTCAGAAAGTCCTTGAATGTCTGCAATTTTCTTGGGCTAGATAGGGATTTCTCATACAGTGCGTGAGTAATAAATAAAGCAATAGTGTGTCCTAATTCGAGGTGTTAACGCCAATATTCTCTAGCTGCATTCAACACTCCTGCGTAATGTCATTTAAGTTTCTGAGGCTGATCGCAGATGTCTTGTCCGTAGCTTAATTCTGCCACCAATAGTCTTGTGTTTTCATATCATTCCTTAGGTATTAATTTTTTTGAGTTCTTCCACTAGATTTGTCTTGAGGAAGCACACCTTCAAAGAATCCGCTATCGGTTACTGATGCACCATTTGAACGAAGAGGTCGTGGAATTGTTGCCACTTCAAGTAATCGCCGTCAAATTTTGGCAAAGTCAATTCAGATAGCGGTACCATGATATTCGTTGCCACCATTGATCCTTGGTCTGAATTAGAGGAAACGTCAAGAAAATCTTGTAAACTGGTAATTATCTCGATTGTAAGTTGTTCGAATTGTCTTTCCAAATCATTATATCCGTTGGCGACTGGGTTTTAAACATCGACATGTGCTTGTTGAAGTTGGGACTCACCATGCTTAACAGCCTTCAGATTGTACTTCCAGTACTGTTTTGATTGATGTATCTCTGCTTTGGTTGCATCACGTAAAAGTTTACGCACTGAGACAACTATACCTTTATGGCATCTTAATATTCTGCTCCACTCTTCGGAAACCTTGTTGGTCAAAACAATGCCGAATTTTTTAAACAGGACATTCAGCTCGATTGTATTTTAACCCACTTTGGTTCAAAATTATGATTGTTTTTAGCGACAGATGCCTCGCCATACGGTGTGAATGCTGTCTCCTCCCATTTGTACCCGGATGGAATGGAACGTCCTATTCAACTTGCCTCGCAACGATTCTCATCGATACAGCCAACATATTCTCAGATCGATAAAGAAGGTTACGCTGTTATTTTCTATGGGGTAATCGATTTACAAATATTTTCTTCGTTAAAAACATTAACCACCTTATGTGCAACAAGAATGCAACAATCTGGAGTTTTCACAGTCCCACCAGTACAATATCAAATACAAAAACAGCGAGTCACATTCAAACTCAGATTTTTCATCTCGACTTCCATTTAATGCTGAATCTTTGTACCTTTTTGAAGAATCGGATATTGTAGACCTTCCGCAGATACAAAAGCAGAGCAGGTACAACAGAAGACGAATGAAGAAAGCAAATTAGGAAATCTTGTGAAGTTTTTGCAAAAAAGGTAAAGTTGCTCCTCGTTCGATTCGTTTTAATCTAGACCAAAGTAAATTCAGTATTCAACGGGGCTGTATTGTGAGAGGACATCGAGTCATTACCCCGATCACTACGTCGAGTTACTCTAAAGGAACTGCACGGCGGTTACAGAGCAAACTAACATTGTTCCAATCAGAATAACATAACTTTATGAATTACAAATATTCATGGGAAAGAAGAATATTGACTTTTGCGTGATCTCTGAAACCCATATGAAAAAGGAACCGTGTCCAAAAATAAGAGGCTAAAGGGGTTATCACTCTCATCCGTTTGAAAGGCTGATCTTCCTCGTAAATTAAAGAGCCTATCGAGCATACTGAAGATTTTAAAATGGATCCAAATTTGTGCACGTAATCACGATATGTGTAGAAAATAGACTAAATTTCCTTACCATTTCCGCGCTAAAAAAGACAGTCTGCAATAACATATTTTAACTAGTTGCATCTAGACGTTCATACCGCCATGCTAGCCGACTGATAGCACAAAAACACCAGATCTCTTAGATTAATTAACTCGTTTCAAAAGGAATACAGTGTTGCAAATAATATCCCGGACACGTGCCATATCTCAGAAACCAAGAGCGCCAATTTCAATTCGGAGTCCTAGAATGATCCAAAAAGTAAATAATTTTGTTACAGAAGACCGCAATACTTTACTGAGAATGGCCATAAACATCAACAACAAGTCTTTTCGAATCAAACGAGGAGTTGGGCAAATCAAAGATCTGTGCAGAATTTGTTCGACACACATTGAATGATGATCAAAAATTTATGAGAGTATGGCATTCTAGAGACGACATTGCGGCAACAGGAAATGATCCACACTTTATGAAAACAATTGTTTTAACTATTCACAAACCAAGCGTCAAAGAGCGAAATAGAAGTGAAAAAATTCACCAAAAGCTAAAAAATGCGAAAAGTTTCTTCAAGAATGAAGACAATGTCCATTACATCTTTCTATAGCAAAGGAATTAACCACAAAGGATACGTTCCAATTGGTAACACACTTACTGCCGCATATTATCTTGAAGTTTTGAAGCGTTTGATGGTCAAAATTCATTGTATTCAACTTGAATATTGCGATCGAAAAAGTTGGTCTCTGTTGCACAATAATGTACACTGCACTCTTTGTTCATTTGACACCCTACGAACTAGAACTAGAAGTCAAGGTTGATCACTTTTTTGAAATCGTTCAATATCCCGCGTGGAATAACACACCCTATCAAAGGACGAAACCAACAAACTACCGTCAATTATCTGGCGGAGATACAAGAAATCGAAGGGGAATAAAGAAAGTCCCGCAAGAAATAGCAACAAAGTCGTGCTCCTCTGCAAATATGCTTAAATGACCTGTGTAGCCTGTTGAAACTTTAAAAACCGTACAGTAGGCACGTATCTTGAAAACTAAGTGAATCAGAAAGAGGGTCAAACAATCACACGATGACAAATGTAACACCAACTGAAAATACTCGTAGCATTGAAATTAAAAACCTAAAACCAAGGATAGCTCCCGGTTCCCACTTTATAACCAAAAAAGTCCTCAAAATGCTGCCTAAAAAGCATTGACCAAGCTCATTTAATTTAACTTACGCCGCACGTTCCGAGTCAGAAGAAAGTTGCTGAAGTCCTAATGGTACTTAAGCCAGAAAAACCTCCGAGAGATAAGAAGTCTTATAGACCGATTTTAATTCTTCCAATTTTATCGAAAATCTTTGATAGGATGATTCCATGACATTATTGAACAAGATTTGGAAAACAAAAAGTTTTGTTCAAGCTGATTCCTTGATATCTTGTTGAGACTGTTTTTTAGCTACCTGTTCTCATGACTGGAAGTATATCAATGGAGACCTGGAGGATAATCCTAAATCTGTTCGTGTAAATTTTACAAAACGAATCAGTTTCCTCATAAATGCAGTCTTCGTTCTATTTGCAAATGAGGCTAAATACCTTGGATAGCTCGACGAATGCCAATGTTTTACAAACTTTTGAAAATAAATTGCTAAGAGAGAAACCATCTATGCACCTTGGTACAAAAGAAATGAGACTTACATCTCAGATTTTCTGCGAGAAAAAACAAAATTGAACTAAACGGCCCTTGAAATTTTGGACGAGAGAAACCTACTGCAAGGTTCTGGCAAGTGGCCACTGTTGTGAGTTAGAAATCATCTGATGCAAACAGCTTAGATTTTGTTTAACTACCGCCGTGATTTTAATTTTATGTCTCTCTTACATTATCCAAAACTGCAATATATATCACGGGCAGAGCACACTTTCTAACAGTTTTAGATTGAGCCCAAGTTTTTTTTTAATTCCAAGACAATAACAACTCAGACGCTAAGTGTTTGTATGGCAGAGAATGTGACCTCTGACTGACAAAATAATAGGCAGGGGCTAAAGTCTTCATGACTTTTTTGCAGCTCATTGTCAATTAAAAAATGTGTAACGCAATCACTAACCAAAACACCAAAAAGAAATTAGAGATTTGACACTTGGTTTTTATTTTTCATCCAGGTCAAAACTTCTAGATTGTGGGGTTTCACACTTCTGTAGAAGCAATGATACTTAAAGATCTAAACATTCCGTTAAGAATCCAGATGATATATCTCCCTTTCTTCTGAAAAGGTGTTCTTCCACGCTGGCAAAACCACTTCGTAAAGCATTTCATCAATCCAACTCCCTAGGATTTTTGCTGAGCAGACGAAAAACAGCATCTATCCATTCGCTCTCTTCTTACAGCTCCATTGCATTCTTCCTTCAAAGATCACGGAAATGCTGATAACTCTTGAAAATCTCGAAAACAAAATCTTCTTAACTACCGGCAGTAGGATTTTCAAAGTAACAGAAACATTGGTGATTTGATGGCATGTCCCACTGAAAAGTAGAACCAAAGCGTACATCAATCAGACGAAAGCAAGATATGTAGTTACAATTGATATTTCCAAGGCATTTAACAGAGTTTGGTATCAGGCTCTTTTTTTGAAAATGCGTGCATTTCGGATCGACGACTTTCTTCTTCAATGGATTCGAATAACCTTCAATTTAAGTTGTCATGCATGATTTTAAGTCTGATATCCACAAAATAAATGCTGATGTGCCTCAGGGCTCCGTTCTAACACTCTTTTAATACTCTTTAATGATCTCTTGTCTGCTACTTTTAGTCCAACATTTTTCTTCGCTGACGACGGTATTGTATTTTTTTTTTTTTATTTTCCCGAACTCATGTCCCTGTTTTTCGGATGTAGAACGGGAGCGGCAAGGTATGTAAAACTCATTCAATGCAGATATTAGCAGCATATCTAACTACCTATATATTGAATGGAATACCATTAAATGAGTAGAATTTATTGCTTCGAAAACTCATTGCTGTGCATGCAAAATGAAAAAATTTCCTCAATCGATGTAAGAAATACTTTACCCCCTCTAATCAGCCCTCAATGCAAACATTTAGCTGCCCAGTGATAGAACACTTACATCTGGTCAGGATATCCCTAAGACCACTTGCCACTTTTTAGATAGGATAAAAAACGGTTCCCTAAGCGAATTTTGCGTTCTGTGCTTCTTTAATGTAACGTGGTAGAGAGTTCCACTGACGGATGGCATTGACAAAAAATTGACGCTCGGATGTTAAACACGAAAACGAGGATGAATTAATTGACGGGACCTACTCGAGGATGATATACTAATTCTTGTGGTTGTCATGTTAGCAAAATATCGGAAAGCAATGTTATACTTCGAAGTTAAAGATACCTAGCAGACGATGAGTAAGACCAGACAATCTATCATATCTTCGTATGTATCCCAAAGACATAGCGTACAGTTGGTGGTTGTACCTACAAAAATGTTCACACCTCTAAATTAAGATCGTTAATACCAATGTCTTAGCAAGTAACAATCGTGTTTTAACTGGTGTAAATGACTGAGTTACCCACAAGGCACACAGTACGCCATATGCTTTACCGACGAGTGAATTAATGTGGTTGTCCCAAGTAAGACACTAATTGAAAATCACCTTCGCAGTTTCAACATATTCGATCGAAGCGTCGCTCAACGCGTTCGAAGGAAAATAAGAGAGATCCATACTTTTTCGTGATATTACCAGACATTTCGAATTTTCGGTTTAAAATATGGCCATTTAACCGGGACCAATGTGATATCTTCTCTAAGTCCTCATTTACACAAGAAACGCCATTCTCAATAAGACCGAGAGGGCAGCTTAGGTACATGTGAGATGAGCAGTTCTCGATTATAGATGGAAGCTCATTAATGTAAATCGAGAACAATAGTGGTCCTAGTATGGAACCTTGAGGGACGCCGGTTACATTTGAGAGAAAGTCGGATAAGTTATCACCAACTTGCACTGCTTGCTTTCTATTAGTTAGGTTGGAATCAAGTAACTTTGTGGCACTAGATGCGAAGTTACGAGTATATTGCTGAATAAGCATTTTACATAAAATATCATGATTAACTGCATCAAAAGCCTTCGAGAAGTCAAGCAATACCAGAAAAGGTGTTTTATCCCTATCCAACGTCTGTTATTGGTCTTGATTATTGAAGATATTTGCAGGCGTCATAAAAATATGTCGGAAAGGTATCAACAAATACCGAGATCGGAAGAGCTCTTCTTAAAACATAAGAACAAGGCTTCGAATAAAACTCGTAAGATAGGCTGCAGCCCACAATGCCAAAATGCATAAAGTGAAATTGACTATGCCATCCTGATCGAATGAAAATAAGTAGGACTCAGCGCAAACCTCCGCTCCAAAGGCTCTTCTTTGGAAATATTCCGTTATCCCTATATGACTAAAAAAAATTTAATTATTATGATTTCAAATTTCTCTGGCAACTAGACAAATTTAAAAAGTGTTGTATACATTTAGTTTTCTGTTTAAATAACGTATCCATGGCAGAAAACATTATTTTAGGTTGGCAACACTGATAACGGGGAAAATTCTATTCCTGGCAAACACCTTATTTATTATGAAGCATCCTTTGACATTCGGCAATCACTCTTGTGCTGCTAGCTCTTCAAAAACTGAGCTCTGAAATCCCTCACCCCCTCAGGCTTTGTTTTATTCAGATCGCCTTTGCACTTTGCACATTGGCACATTAGAACGGGGATAAGGACGATATACCACTGCCAGGATCAGAATACACACAATATGTTTACTGGTTGGTTCGGTTGAGTTCACTTCAGTTCTGGGGTTCGATGTGTCGCAGTGTGTAGAAACTGGAGAATGGAAACGTAATATCCGTGGCATCCCTTCTTCTTTTTCAATTATCCTGCCGCAACGAGTGTTAAGCATTCGGACTGGATTTCGTGTTTTTTCTTTCTGTCGCCTTTTCGGCAAAGAACCCGCGCCATCATGTTTCTCCATTAAGTCACGTGACTTGTTGTGCTGGGTTCTAGTGTTAGCTTATTTTTGTATTCCTAGCATGAACCTTTAACTGCAAGTGTGTGAGTTCTCGTATACTCGTACCTACTTGACTATCCTTGCAACGAACTAGCTAAAGCGGCAGAAAGAACGTATCCCAACCAGACTCAGATCCAGACAAGTTCCCTTGTGAAATTTTTATTCTGTTTGGGTTGAAAATGAAGAAGGAGGTTTTCGTAGTACTCTTTATTTTTTTTTATTTTTGTCAAGGATATGTCGGTGGGATATCACGAACATGACCAACAAAAATTTTGTTTGCAATGACCCTGCCCGTCAGCAGTTACTTTTAAAATTGTTCAACATAGTGTGTGAGCCAGACAGTAGAGGAGATGGTCCTTCTTTTTATTCTGTAAAAGTAGTGAATTGCAGGAAGCTCATTGCTATCGCCTTACAATAGGTGATAGCTATATGGCTAGGATCAAAGACAATAGAATGAGTGTACTCGTTGAGCGGACGTAGTAGACATTGTCTGGTATTGTTTATTAAGGAAACAGCCTGAGACAATGAATTTTCAGCGAAAGTGCTGGTGTGGGGTGAATGGACACTTGTATTTTGGTCATGTTCTTCGATAACCCCTTGTCGGCATTGAAAAATTGACTGACCTTAATGGGAGGCTTCTATTTGAGCTTTGTTTATATATTTATGTATGCACACAGGTATATATATTTCCTGCAATGAAATATTTCCAGAAACTTAGAGATGAGAGAATTGATAGCTCCCAAATGAGTTTGTTAACCAAAGATACCTAACATTCGAGATAGTCGAGAGTCCCTTAACAGTCAGGGATCTTCTTCTAGTGATTTCTTATTTGAACTGCAATACATATAATATACACAGGCAATAAAAAGTAAAAAAAATCCAACTGAAAAATCAAAAAAGGTTCTCGTCCCTCAAATCTGTGGAGAGGGAGGGAATTCTGAGTGTTAAGGGTATGTAGAGCTGCCCTTAAGACTTTGTTGGACCCCCTTACCGCATCCAAGTAAGCCAAACGACGACGAAGATTGATCATGTAATTTTTCTTTACGCGAATCTTCAAAAATAATTCAGTTTTCTCTAAACAAGGTCCTTTGCCATTGCCTTCGAGAAATATTTTTTTCATTAATGCTTACAAATAAAATATGGTTAAGATCCTTCGTGCTTGGTATGAAAGACGATCATGGCTACCAGGATTGAATATCTAGGTGTGTTGGGAAACTGGTGGTGAATCCTAACAACCCTTCGTCATTTTAGTTTTTCATCATTCCTTGGTCCTTTCATCCTCCTTATTTTTGTGACACCAGCGGATAAATTACATTACATCTGTACAGTACTTAATTAAAATTGCAAAAAGTCAATACTCTGCAATGTTCGTATATTACGACCTACGGTTCGACTAGGTACAGCCAAATTGGCGGATGCCGCATATATAGTCTTCTTTTCTTTCGTTGTCTTGTCATGGAAGGAAGAAAAGCTTAACAGTCAAGAATCCTACGGTTCTGAAAAGAATCCAAGTAAAACGTCGTACTAGACACGGAAGACGTCATAACTAGACTTTAAGGGATGAAGGTGATCCAAAAGTATTTAACTCCAGACGCTACTTGCAAAAGCTCAGTTGGAAGGCTGATTTCATTGATTCTTGTCTGATCTGGACAGATGATTCGCGGAAGATGAACGTGCTAGGCAAGGATCAGAGGAGTGTTTTTTTAGGCGTTCTTTGTAAGGACAGTTGAATTTTAAATGAGGACAACTGAAGATGGCATGATTCCCCAGTTAGCCGGTAGACCAAACAAATACTTTCCGATACCTGTAAGACGTCGGCAGCTTTCCGTTTATATCTCAGTAGGAAAGGCTACAAGTTGCCTACTGGCGTCATGACGGGGAGCAACACTCTCGCTAAGCATTTAAATGAGCTAAGCATAACACATCACAATTTAAAAAATTAATTTTCTTTTTGGAAATTCGACTTTATTCATCAACATAATCTCCCTCAAGAGTGATACATTCATTCCAACGCTTCACTTAATTTCTGATGTCTTTTTTGTAGAATTATTTGCCTTTGCTGTTTAAATAAGCCTCAGTTTCGGCAATCACTTCTTCATTTGAACAAGATTTTCTTCATTGAAGCATCTTTTTGAAGTCTGCAAAAAGTCAGCAGTCGCTGGGAGCCAGATCTGAAGAAAACGGTGTAATTCATTAAGGGTAAGCAACCTTTTCATCTCATTGGGACAGCTTCAAACAGCGCCCTCTTATTTTTGGTCCGCTGTGAGCGAATGCGGCATCCACTTCGAAAGCAACTTACGCGTGCTACAATTTTCCTCTTAAGTTGGTAATAAATTTTATCTTTAACTTGTCAGCTAACTGACGCAACTTCACTTTACGGTCATTCAGAACTATTTTGTGGACTTTTATATGGTTTCCCGAACAACTACCGATCGTACCAATCAATAATAGTTGATTTCCCTGATCAAGAGTTGTTTTTAATCCATTGTTTTGAAAACAGCAGAAATTGTTTCACTAAAATAACTGTAACTTGAAATCTCGAGAAATTTCGACACGTATCTTTTGAAGATTAGTATTATCCGGAAATCATATGATTCTGTCAACAGTGGTGTCATCTACGTGCCAAACCTGAGACTTATTGAGTGATGGTAAGTAATACAACATTTTGCGAGGCTTGCTGTAAAAGTGATGACCAAACCTAGCAGTACTACCTCGTACTAGTGCAGGTAGTAGTCGTTAATGTGTCGTTAATATAGAGTGTACTGGTACAGTAAAGATTTTACCACTAAAACGCTTAATCGTCGTTCTTTGAAAGATTGAAAAACTTCACTATAAAGAACTTACAAGAAGATCAATAGACTATGCCTTTAACCGAGTGCTTTCTTCCTACAGAAAATAAAACATAAAAACTAAACTAAGCTCGGTCAAGCACATCCGCAGCCCTAAGCTGCATTGCACGTTGAATAGTGTTATTCGAAAATATTCAAAACATAATAACAGATTGGCTACTGATGACCCTCAGGAGTCAGTCTTTAGACTAATCTTAATCTTGTATATGTCAAATCCATCTCTAGCTTGCCAACTTAATGGGCATGTCGTCGGTTATACAGATGAGCTTACCCTTTCTTATGCAGAACACTATACTGAAATGATTTAGCACAGGCTAAGTGAGGATTTTGTGGGGAAATCTGTTTCGAAGTTTGCGAATAAATGGAGATAATAGGTTGAACAGGAAAGAACATATTTAAAACATATTAAAGAAGAATTATAAATGTCGATAAATAAAATGGTTTATTTGCGAAAATAAAAATGTCGTGTCACATTGTAACGGTATTTCTGTTCAACGTTCAACATTGTTTGGCATTTCACCATAGAAAGATATAGTCTGGTATAATGCATATCAAATATCCAGCTGTATAACGACGGCGCGATAGTTAGCTCATTGGACTATCACGCCGAGAGTCTGGGTTCGATTCCTGGCTGATTTACCAATCACCCTTTCAGCGGGCAATGGCAAACTCCCGAAAGTAGAATTGCGTACGAAAAAGTTTTTAAAGAGTGCCGTTCGGACTCGGCGATAAACCGTAGTTCCCGCTCAGATGTGACAAAAATGACAACATGAGCAACACAAATGAGTGTCAAGAAGCTAGGCCATGGCCCATATCGGGCTGCCAGCGCCACAGTGTTTTTTTTTTTTGTTTATTACGAAAATAGGCATTCTTTCGTGCGCTTAGGGCAACTTATGGTCCATATAATAGGCCTACCGAACACACAATTCGTTATACGGAAAGCTTGCAGCCCAATTTTGATTATTGGGTAACGTAGTGAAAAAAATCTAACGGCGGCAATAGTGGAAACTGTACGCTATGACTGTGATGAATCGATTCGGCGCCATCCTGCAAAGCTTCCTCGCATGTAACACCTTGGGGTATTGTACGTGAGAATCTTGGTTTACAAGTAAACTTCAATTTGTGTATGTATTGAAGTAGACCGTCCTTCAGAATCGTCTTCATTTAAGTCGATTGGTTCTTGAAAAGTCCCAAACAGATTCACTCTTTTCGACTGAATTTTCGTTCGGCGATGTGGCCAATTTCTAGCTTAATGGCTACGTTAATAAGCAAAATAGCCGCAGGTCTTAGAGCTACCATAACATCCCTATAAAATGTCGGTTTGGTGTAGTAATCGGTCCATATTCCTTCAAAACTGAAGCCAGCCGGAACGTAACTGTGAATGGCGCCCGGTATCGCACATTGATAACGGACTATTTGCTGCCTGAAATTAAAGCCCGTGGTCTCGACGACAATTGGTTTCAACCAGATCCCGCCACTTAAGACATAGACCGTGAAACCATGGCTTTATTGCGAGAACAATTCGTAGAACACTTAATTTTACGCTTTGGAAGGGTGAACTAGCCATGTGACTTCAAACCTCTAGACTATTTCCTTTAGGGCTACATTAAATCCAACACCTATATGGATGAGCCGGCTACAATTGGGGCATTGGAGGTCAACATTACTGAAGTCATTAGGCAAAATCCATTCATAATAGTCGAATGCGTTCTGCTTCTTCTTATCCTTTTATTAACCCTTTCCTCTTTATACGAACTTATGCGTAACGAGTTTCCCATTTTTACTGCTTCGCTGCTGCTCCGCTTATGGGGTTGGCTGATGTCGCAGACAGCAGAACGCGTCTACATAATGCTCGGTCCTGGATCGCTTCAGTGGTTAGCCCCAGGCGTTGTTGTGCATTTGCCATCTGAGAAATCCAGAAATTCTTTTTCCGACATCGTTTTCTTACAGTTGGAGTGACCGTAGTTGATAGTGCCTTTTAAACCGGATTTTCCGCAGATCTTCTTTGAACGTGGCAATACCAACTTATTCTATTCGCCTCAAGCTGTTCGGTTACCGAATTCTTTATATGTAGGCTTCATCCTTAACATTTTCGTTTCCGCTGCCGTCATTTTGTCTTAAAGCCCTTCGTACATTGTCCAGCACTTTGAACCGTATATAAGAGCTGGTCTAACAACCGTGGTGTAGAATTTCCCCTTTAATTTAAGTGGAAACTTTCGGTCGCAAAAGATTTCTGAATTTTCCCGCCATTACATCCACCCCACACTCACTCTGTGGTTTACGTCGTGGTCACATTTCGCTTCCATGTTAACGACTGATCCTAAGTACTTAAAGATAGTGTTTTTCGGAAGAGCTATTCCGTCTTACATTATATCCGGAACAGGTTGCAACGGATGCGCAAATGGGCACGTCAAATGCTCCGTCTTTGAACGACTTATTTTAAACCCGTTTCTCTCTAGCGCATTTTTCCACGAATCTAAAGTGTTCTGCAAATCTTCGACGTTATCGCTTAGTATGACTGCGTCCTCAGCGAAGAGAAGTTGCGTTAGATTTGCTTCGCGCGTGCAGTTTTTAAAAAATAGTCGAATACTACGTTAAAGAACAAAGGGCTAAGCACGATTCCTTGGTGCATTCCGATATTAACTGGAAATTCTCTCGTTAGGCCAGTAGAGCTCTTAACCGCAGTTTTCACGTTTCCGTATATGTCTTGTATTATTCTACCTCAGCGCGGCGCATATGAGATCCTTAGGCACTCGATCGAATGCTTTCTCGAGGTCGATAAATACCATGTGTAAATCCTTAGACGAATCTCGGTGCTTTTCCATTATTTGGATAGCGTCCACCGTCGATCTTCCTTCAACAAATGCACACTGGCTATTATCGAGCTTTATTATTTGCCGAAGACGTTCGTTTAAAACTCATTCGACGATTTTCATCGTATGTGACATTAGCTTGATTAGTTGTTGCACTCTCGAGTGTCGCCTTTTCTTTTGTATAATGGAACCAAGAAGCTACTTCTCCATTGATTCGGCATAGTTTGTCCACATTTTAATTTATTTGAAAATTTCGATAGCCGTCTGGTCCCGCCGCTTTCTCCCGCTTCATTTTTCCAATTGCTATACTTATTTCTTCGATTGAAAAGTCCGAAACTTCCTCCTCGAATAGACCAGCTGTCGGCACGATATCACGTGGAAACTGTTGGTTAAGGAACTCCTTGCAGTATTCAAACCACCGGTTACAAATTTCCCTTTTTCATTTGTTAGTAAGCGACCGTCTGAATTATTTTATGTATTTCGGCGAGCTGATTTCCATCGAATTTGTTCGCCTCTGTGCAGCGAGTTTAAGTCGAATGCGTTATAGAAAATAAAACTTCAGAATGGAGCATCTTAGCGGCAGTCACGCCCAACATTTGAATTCTGAAACAAATAGTCTTCAAGAAATTAATGCAAAGAATAGGTCCATAAGCGAGTTATTCATTTCACAGTACGTTCGAAAGTGGGCTTGAGAATAAATTGATGGGCATTAATTGCGAGACGGGTGTTAGCCTTGATTTTAAAAAGGCGGTGTGCTGCTAGCAATTTCATTAGAGCACTGATGGTAAAATTAGCGAGAGCAGAACTTAAAGCTGGATCTACTCGTATTATGTCTATTATGTTCTCGATAAAAAAAATGAGATGCTGCCGGGGTGGTCCAAGTTTTGAATTTCAGACTTTTTGGTCTTTCATCAACAAATTATACATGTACGTAATCGGCGTGACTTATTTAATAAAATAGCATCGTTTTTTTGACAATAAAAAAATTTTCATTTCTCAACAAAAAAATGAGATGCTGCCGGGTTGGTCCAAATTTTGAATTTCAGACTTTTACACTCATCCGAAAAAACAGCTCTCTAGGCCTAGCTTTTGGTCTTTCATCAACAAATTTTACATGTACGTAATCAGTGTGACTTATTTAATAAAATAGCATCGTTTTTTTGACAATAAAAAAATTTTCATTTCTGGGAAAAAAAAATGAGATGCTGCCGGGGTGGTCCAAATTTTGAATTTCAGACTTTTTCACTCATCCGAAAAAACAGCTCTCTAGGCCTAGCTTTTGGTCTTTCATCAACGAATTAGACATGTACGTAATCTGTGTGACTTACTTAATAAAATAGCATCGTTATTTTGACAATAAAAAAATTTTCATTTCTCGACAAAAAAAATGAGATGCTACCGGGGTGGTCCAAATTTTGAATTTCAGACTTTTTCACTCATCCGGAAAAACAGCTCTCTAGGCCTAGCTTTTGGTCTTTCATCAACAAATTCTACATGTACGTAATCAGTGTGACTTATTTAATAAAATAGCATCGTTTTTTTGACAATAAAAAAATTTTCATTTCTCGACAAAAAAAAATGAGATGATGCCGGGGTGGTCCAAAGTATGACTGCGTCCTCAGCGAAGAGAAGTTGCGTTAGATTTGCTTCGCGCGTGCAGTTTTTAAAAAATAGTCGAATACTACGTTAAAGAACAAAGGGCTAAGCACGATTCCTTGGTGCATTCCGATATTAACTGGAAATTCTCTCGTTAGGCCAGTAGAGCTCTTAACCGCAGTTTTCACGTTTCCGTATATGTCTTGTATTATTCTACCTCAGCGCGGCACATATGAGATCCTTAGGCACTCGATCGAATGCTTTCTCGAGGTCGATAAATACCATGTGTAAATCCTTAGACGAATCTCGGTGCTTTTCCATTATTTGGATAGCGTCCACCGTCGATCTTCCTTCAACAAATGCACACTGGCTATTATCGAGCTTTATTATTTGCCGAAGACGTTCGTTTAAAACTCATTCGACGATTTTCATCGTATGTGACATTAGCTTGATTAGTTGTTGCACTCTCGAGTGTCGCCTTTTCTTTTGTATAATGGAACCAAGAAGCTACTTCTCCATTGATTCGGCATAGTTTGTCCACATTTTAATTTATTTGAAAATTTCGATAGCCGTCTGGTCCCGCCGCTTTCTCCCGCTTCATTTTTCCAATTGCTATACTTATTTCTTCGATTGAAAAGTCCGAAACTTCCTCCTCGAATAGACCAGCTGTCGGCACGATATCACGTGGAAACTGTTGGTTAAGGAACTCCTTGCAGTATTCAAACCACCGGTTACAAATTTCCCTTTTTCATTTGTTAGTAAGCGACCGTCTGAATTATTTTATGTATTTCGGCGAGCTGATTTCCATCGAATTTGTTCGCCTCTGTGCAGCGAGTTTAAGTCGAATGCGTTATAGAAAATAAAACTTCAGAATGGAGCATCTTAGCGGCAGTCACGCCCAACATTTGAATTCTGAAACAAATAGTCTTCAAGAATTAATGCAAAGAATAGGTCCATAAGCGAGTTATTCATTTCACAGTACGTTCGAAAGTGGGCTTGAGAATAAATTGATGGGCATTAATTGCGAGACGGGTGTTAGCCTTGATTTTAAAAAGGCGGTGTGCTGCTAGCAATTTCATTAGAGCACTGATGGTAAAATAAGCGAGAGCAGAACTTAAAGCTGGATCTACTCGTATTATGTCTATTATGTTCTCGATAAAAAAAATGAGATGCTGCCGGGGTGGTCCAAGTTTTGAATTTCAGACTTTTTGGTCTTTCATCAACAAATTATACATGTACGTAATCGGCGTGACTTATTTAATAAAATAGCATCGTTTTTTTGACAATAAAAAAATTTTCATTTCTCAACAAAAAAATGAGATGCTGCCGGGTTGGTCCAAATTTGAATTTCAGACTTTTACACTCATCCGAAAAAACAGCTCTCTAGGCCTAGCTTTTGGTCTTTCATCAACAAATTATACATGTACGTAATCTGTGTGACTTACTTAATAAAATAGCATCGTTATTTTGACAATAAAAAAATTTTCATTTCTCGACAAAAAAAATGAGATGCTACCGGGGTGGTCCAAATTTTGAATTTCAGACTTTTTCACTCATAAGGAAAAACAGCTCTCTAGGCCTAGCTTTTGGTCTTTCATCAACAAATTCTACATGTACGTAATCAGTGTGACTTATTTAATAAAATAGCATCGTTTTTTTGACATTAAAAAAATTTTCATTTCTCGACAAAAAAAAATGAGATGATGCCGGGGTGGTCCAAATTCTGAATTTCAGACTTTTTCACTCATCCGAAAAAACAGCTCTCCAGGCCTAGCTTTTGGTCTTTCATCAACAAATTATACATGTACGTAATCAGTGTGACTTATTTAATAAAATAGCATCGTCTTTTTGACGATAAAAAATTTTCATTTCTCGACAAAAAAATGAGATGCTGCCGGGGTGGTCCAAATTTTGAATTTCAGACTTTTTCACTCATCCGAAAAAACAGCTCTCTGAGCCTACCTTTTGGCCTTTCATCAACAAATTATACGTGTACGTAATCTGTGTGACTTATTTAATAAAAAAGCATCGATTTTTTGACAATAAAAAAATTTTCATTTCTCGACAAAAAAAATGAGATGCTGCCGGGGTGGTCCAAATTTTGAATTTCAGACTTTTTCACTCATCCGAAAAAACAGCTCTCTAGGCCTAGCTTTTGGTCTTTCATCAACAAATTATACATGTACGTAATCAGTGTGACTTATTTAATAAAATAGCATCGTTTCTTTGACAATAAAAAAAATTTCATTTCTGGGAAAAAAAATGAGATGCTACCGGGGTGGTCCAAATTTTGAATTTCAGACTTTTTCACTCATCCGGAAAAACAGCTCTCTAGGCCTAGCTTTTGGTCTTTCATCAACAAATTCTACATGTACGTAATCAGTGTGACTTATTTAATAAAATAGCATCGTTTTTTTGACAATAAAAAAATTTTCATTTCTCGACAAAAAAAATGAGATGATGCCGGGGTGGTCCAAATTCTGAATTTCAGACTTTTTCACTCATCCGAAAAAACAGCTCTCCAGACCCAGCTTTTGGCCTTTCATCAACAAATTATACATGTACGTAATCAGTGTGACTTATTTAATAAAATTGCATCGTCTTTTTGACGATAAAAAAATTTTCATTTCTCGACAAAAAAAATGAGATGCTGCCGGGGTGGTCCAAATTTTGAATTTCAGACTTTTTTCACTCATCCGAAAAAACAGCTCTCCAGGCCTAGCTTTTGGTCTTTCATCAACAAATTATACATGTACGTAATCTGTGTGACTTATTTAATAAAAAAGCATCGATTTTTTGACAATAAAAAAATTTTCATTCTCGACAAAAAAAATGAGATGCTGCCGGGGTGGTCCAAATTTTGAATTTCAGACTTTTTCACTCATCCGAAAAAACAGCTCTCTAAGCCTAGCTTTTGGCCTTTCATCAACAAATTATACATGTACGTAATCAGTGTGACTTATTTAATAAAATAGCATCGTTTTTTTGACGATAAAAAAATTTTCATTTCTCGACAAATAAAATGAGATGCTGCCGGGGTGGTCCAAATTTTGAATTTCAGACTTTTTCACTCATCCGAAAAAACAGCTCTCTAGGCCTAGCTTTTGGTCTTTCATCAACAAATTGTACATGTACGTAGTCTGTGTGACTTATTTAATAAAATAGCATCGTTTTTTTGACAATAAAAAAATTTTCATTTCTCGACAAAAAAAATGAGATGCTGCCGGGGTGGTCCAAATTTTGAATTTCAGACTTTTTCACTCATCCGAAAAAACAGCTCTCTAGGCCTAGCTTTTGGTCTTTCATCAACAAATTATACATGTACGTAATCTGTGTGACTTATTTAATAAAATAGCATCGTTTTTTTGACAATAAAAAAATTTTCATTTCTCGACAAAAAAAATTAGATGCTGCCGGGGTGGTCCAAATTTTGAATTTCAGACTTTTTCACTCATCCGAAAAAACAGCTCTCTAGGCCTAGCTTTTGGTCTTTCATCAACAAATTCTACATGTACGTAATCTGTTTGACTTATTTAATAAAATAGCATCGTTTTTTTGACAATAAAAAAATTTTCATTTCTCGACAAAAAAAATGAGATGCTGCCGGGGTGGTCCAAATTTTGAATTTCAGACTTTTTCACTCATCCGAAAAAACAGCTCTCTAGGCCTAGCTTTTGGTCTTTCATCAACAAATTAGACATGTACGTAATCTGTGTGACTTATTTAATAAAATAGCATCGTTTTTTTGACAATAAAAAAATTTTCATTTCTCGACAAAAAAAAAATGAGATGATGCCGGGGTGGTCCAAATTTTGAATATCAGACTTTTTCACCCATCCGAAAAAACAGCTCTATAGGCCTAGCTTTTGGTCTTTCATCAACAAATTATACATGTACGTAATCTGTGTGACTTATTTAATAAAATAGCATCGTTTTTTTGACAATAAAAAAATTTTCATTTCTCGACAAAAAAAATGAGATGCTGCCGGGGTGGTCCAAGTTTTGAATTTCAGACTTTTTCACTCATCCGAAAAAAACAGCTCTCTAGGCCTAGCTTTTGGTCTTTCATCAACAAATTCTACATGTACGTAATCTGTGTGACTTATTTAATAAAATAGCATCGTTTTTTTGACAATAAAAAAATTTTCATTTCTCGACAAAAAAATGAGATGCTGCCAGGGTGGTCCAAATTTTGAATTTCAGACTTTTTCACTCATCCGAAAAAACAGCTCTCTAAGCCTACCTTTTGGCCTTTCATCAACAAATTATACATGTACGTAATCAGTGTGACTTATTTAATAAAATAGCATCGTCTTTTTGACGATAAAAAAATTTTCATTTCTCGACAAAAAAATGAGATGCTGCCGGGGTGGTCCAAATTTTGAATTTCAGACTTTTTCACTCATCCGAAAAAACAGCTCTCTAGGCCTAGCTTTTGGTCTTTCATCAACAAATTATACATGTACGTAATCAGTGTGACTTATTTAATAAAATAGCATCGTTTTTTTTGACAAAAAATTTCATTTCTGGGAAAAAAAATGAGATGCTACCGGGGTGGTCCAAATTTTGAATTTCAGACTTTTTCACTCATCCGGAAAAACAGCTCTCTAGGCCTAGCTTTTGGTCTTTCATCAACAAATTCTACATGTACGTAATCAGTGTGACTTATTTAATAAAATAGCATCGTTTTTTTGACAATAAAAAAATTTTCATTTCTCGACAAAAAAAATGAGATGATGCCGGGGTGGTCCAAATTCTGAATTTCAGACTTTTTCACTCATCCGAAAAAACAGCTCTCCAGGCCCAGCTTTTGGCCTTTCATCAACAAATTATACATGTACGTAATCAGTGTGACTTATTTAATAAAATTGCATCGTCTTTTTGACGATAAAAAAATTTTCATTTCTCGACAAATAAAATGAGATGCTGCCGGGGTGGTCCAAATTTTGAATTTCAGACTTTTTCACTCATCCGAAAAAACAGCTCTCCAGGCCTAGCTTTTGGTCTTTCATCAACAAATTATACGTGTACGTAATCTGTGTGACTTATTTAATAAAAAAGCATCGATTTTTTGACAATAAAAAAATTTTCATTCTCGACAAAAAAAATGAGATGCTGCCGGGGTGGTCCAAATTTTGAATTTCAGACTTTTTCACTCATCCGAAAAAACAGCTCTCTAAGCCTAGCTTTTGGCCTTTCATCAACAAATTATACATGTACGTAATCAGTGTGACTTATTTAATAAAATTGCATCGTCTTTTTGACGATAAAAAAATTTTCATTTCTCGACAAATAAAATGAGATGCTGCCGGGGTGGTCCAAATTTTGAATTTCAGACTTTTTCACTCATCCGAAAAAACAGCTCTCTAGGCCTAGCTTTTGGTCTTTCATCAACAAATTGTACATGTACGTAGTCTGGGTGACTTATTTAATAAAATAGCATCGTTTTTTTGACAATAAAAAAATTTTCATTTCTCGACAAAAAAAATGAGATGCTGCCGGGGTGGTCCAAATTTTGAATTTCAGACTTTTTCACTCATCCGAAAAAACAGCTCTCTAGGCCTAGCTTTTGGTCTTTCATCAACAAATTATACATGTACGTAATCTGTGTGACTTATTTAATAAAATAGCATCGTTTTTTTGACAATAAAAAAATTTTCATTTCTCGACAAAAAAAATTAGATGCTGCCGGGGTGGTCCAAATTTTGAATTTCAGACTTTTTCACTCATCCGAAAAAACAGCTCTCTAGGCCTAGCTTTTGGTCTTTCATCAACAAATTAGACATGTACGTAATCTGTTTGACTTATTTAATAAAATAGCATCGTTTTTTTGACAATAAAAAAATTTTCATTTCTCGACAAAAAAAATGAGATGCTGCCGGGGTGGTCCAAATTTTGAATTTCAGACTTTTTCACTCATCCGAAAAAACAGCTCTCTAGGCCTAGCTTTTGGTCTTTCATCAACAAATTAGACATGTACGTAATCTGTGTGACTTATTTAATAAAATAGCATCGTTTTTTTGACAATAAAAAAATTTTCATTTCTCGACAAAAAAAAATGAGATGATGCCGGGGTGGTCCAAATTTTGAATATCAGACTTTTTCACCCATCCGAAAAAACAGCTCTATAGGCATAGCTTTTGGTCTTTCATCAACAAATTATACATGTACGTAATCTGTGTGACTTATTTAATAAAATAGCATCGTTTTTTTGACAATAAAAAAATTTTCATTTCTCGACAAAAAAAATGAGATGCTGCCGGGGTGGTCCAAGTTTTGAATTTCAGACTTTTTCACTCATCCGAAAAAAACAGCTCTCTAGGCCTAGCTTTTGGTCTTTCATCAACAAATTCTACATGTACGTAATCTGTGTGACTTATTTAATAAAATAGCATCGTTTTTATGACAATAAAAAAATTTTCATTTCTCGACAAAAAAATGAGATGCTGCCAGGGTGGTCCAAATTTTGAATTTCAGACTTTTTCACTCATCCGAAAAAACAGCTCTCTAAGCCTACCTTTTGGCCTTTCATCAACAAATTATACATGTACGTAATCAGTGTGACTTATTTAATAAAATAGCATCGTCTTTTTGACGATAAAAAAATTTTCATTTCTCGACAAAAAAATGAGATGCTGCCGGGGTGGTCCAAATTTTGAATTTCAGACTTTTTCACTCATCCGAAAAAACAGCTCTATAGGCCTAGCTTTTGGTCTTTCATCAACAAATTATACATGTACGTAATCAGTGTGACTTATTTAATAAAATAGCATCGTCTTTTTGACGATAAAAAATTTTCATTTCTCGACAAAAAAAATGAGATGCTGCCGGGGTGGTCCAAATTTTGAATTTTAGACTTTTTCACTCATCCGAAAAAACAGCTCTCCAGGCCTAGCTTTTGGTCTTTCATCAACAAATTATACGTGTACGTAATCTGTGTGACTTATTTAATAAAATAGCATCGTCTTTTTGACGATAAAAAAATTTTCGTTTCTCGACAAAAAAAATGAGATGCTGCCGGGGTGGTCCAAATTTTGAATTTTAGACTTTTTCACTCATCCGAAAAAACAGCTCTCCAGGCCTAGCTTTTGGTCTTTCATCAACAAATTATACGTGTACGTAATCTGTGTGACTTATTTAATAAAAAAGCATCGATTTTTTGACAATAAAAAAATTTCCATTTCTCGACAAAAAAAATGAGATGCTGCCGGGGTGGTCCAAATTTTGAATTTCAGACTTTTTCACTCATCCGAAAAAACAGCTCTCTAAGCCTAGCTTTTGGCCTTTCATCAACAAATTATACATGTACGTAATCAGTGTGACTTATTTAATAAAATTGCATCGTCTTTTTGACGATAAAAAAATTTTCATTTCTCGACAAATAAAATGAGATGCTGCCGGGGTGGTCCAAATTTTGAATTTCAGACTTCTTCACTCATCCGAAAAAACAGCTCTCTAGGCCTAGCTTTTGGTCTTTCATCAACGAATTAGACATGTACGTAATCTGTGTGACTTATTTAATAAAATAGCATCGTTTTTTTGACAATAAAAAAATTTTCATTTCTCGACAAAAAAAAATGAGATGATGCCGGGGTGGTCCAAATTTTGAATATCAGACTTTTTCACCCATCCGAAAAAACAGCTCTCTAGGCCTAGCTTTTGGTCTTTCATCAACAAATTCTACATATACGTAATCTGTGTGACTTATTTAATAAAATAGCATCGTTTTTTTGACAATAAAAAAATTTTCATTTCTCGACAAAAAAAATTAGATGCTGCCGGGGTGGTCCCAGTTTTGAATTTCAGACTTTTCACTCATCCGAAAAAAACAGCTCTCTAGGCCTAGCTTTTGGTCTTTCATCAACAAATTCTACATATACGTAATCTGTGTGACTTATTTAATAAAATAGCATCGTTTTTATGACAATAAAAAAATTTTCATTTCTCGACAAAAAAAATGAGATGCTGCCGGTGTGGTCCAAATTTTGAATTTCAGACTTTTTCACTCATCCGAAAAAACAGCTCTCCAGGCCTAGCTTTTGGTCTTTCATCAACAAATTATACATGTACGTAATCAGTGTGACTTATTTAATAAAATAGCATCGTCTTTTCGACGACAAAAAAATTTTCATTTCTCGACAAAAAAAATGAGATGCTGCCGGGGTGGTCCAAATTTTGAATTTTAGACTTTTTCACTCATCCGAAAAAACAGCTCTCCAGGCCTAGCTTTTGGTCTTTCATCAACAAATTATACGTGTACGTAATCTGTGTGACTTATTTAATAAAAAAGCATCGATTTTTTGACAATAAAAAAATTTCCATTTCTCGACAAAAAAAATGAGATGCTGCCGGGGTGGTCCAAATTTTGAATTTCAGACTTTTTCACTCATCCGAAAAAACAACTCTCTAAGCCTAGCTTTTGGCCTTTCATCAACAAATTATACATGTACGTAATCAGTGTGACTTATTTAATAAAATTGCATCGTCTTTTTGACGATAAAAAAATTTTCATTTCTCGACAAATAAAATGAGATGCTGCCGGGGTGGTCCAAATTTTGAATTTCAGACTTTTTCACTCATCCGAAAAAACAGCTCTCTAGGCCTAGCTTTTGGTCTTTCATCAACGAATTAGACATGTACGTAATCTGTGTGTCTTATTTAATAAAATTGCATCGTCTTTTTGACGATAAAAAAATGTTCATTTCTCGACAAATAAAATGAGATGCTGCCGGGGTGGTCCAAATTTTGAATTTCAGACTAATTCACTCATCCGAAAAAACATCTCTCTAGGCCTAGCTTTTGGTCTTTCATCAACAAATTCTACATATACGTAATCTGTGTGACTTATTTAATAAAATAGCATCGTTTTTTTGACAATAAAAAAATTTTCATTTCTCGACAAAAAAAATGAGATGCTGCCGGGGTGGTCCCAGTTTTGAATTTCAGACTTCTTCACTCATCCGAAAAAAAACAGCTCTCTAGGCCTAGCTTTTGGTCTTTCATCAACAAATTCTACATGTACGTAATCTGTGTGACTTATTTAATAAAATAGCATCGTTTTTATGACAATAAAAAAATTTTCATTTCTCGACAAAAAAAATGAGATGCTGCCGGGGTGGTCCAAATTTTGAATTTCAGAGTTTTTCACTCATCCGAAAAAACAGCTCTCTAAGCCTAGCTTTTGGCCTTTCATCAACAAATTATACATGTACGTAATCTGTGTGACTTATTTAATAAAATAGCATCGTTTTTTTGAGAATAATAAAATTTTCATTTCTCGACAAAAAAAATGAGATGCTGCCGGGGTGGTCCAAATTTTGAATTTCAGACTTTTTCACTCATCCGAAAAAACATCTCTCTAGGCCTAGCTTTTGGTCTTTCATCAACGAATTAGACATGTACGTTATCTGTGTGACTTATTTAATAAAATAACATCGTTTTTTTGACAATAAAAAAATTTTCATTTCTCGACAAAAAAAAATGAGATGACGCCGGGGTGGTCCAAATTTTGAATATCAGACTTTTTCACCCATCCGAAAAAACAGCTCTCTAGGCCTAGCTTTTGGTCTTTCATCAACAAATTGTACATGTACGTAATCTGTGTGACTTATTTAATAAAATAGCATCGTTTTTTTGAGAATAATAAAATTTTCATTTCTCGACAAAAAAAATGAGATGCTGCCGGGGTGGTCCAAATTTTGAATTTCAGACTTTTTCACTCATCCGAAAAAACATCTCTCTAGGCCTAGCTTTTGGTCTTTCATCAACAAATTATACATGTACGTAATCTGTGTGACTTATTTAATAAAATAGCATCGTTTTTTGACAATAAAAAAATTTTCATTTCTCGACAAAAAAAATGAGATGCTGCCGGGGTGGTCCAAATTTTGAATATCAGACTTTTTCACCCATCCGAAAAAACAGCTCTCTAGGCCTAGCTTTTGGTCTTTCATCAACAAATTGTACATGTACGTAATCTGTGTGACTTATTTAATAAAATAGCATCGTTTTTTTGACAATAATAAAATTTTCATTTCTCGACAAAAAAATGAGATGCTGCCGGGGTGGTCCAAATTTTGAATTTCAGACTTTTTCACTCATCCGAAAAAACAGCTCTCTAGGCCTAGCTTTTGGTCTTTCATCAACACATTATACATGTACGTAATCTGTGTGACTTATTTAATAAAATAACATCGTTTTTTTGAGAATAATAAAATTTTCATTTCTCGACAAAAAAAATGAGATGCTGCCGGGGTGGTCCAAATTTTGAATATCAGACTTTTTCACCCATCCGAAAAAACAGCTCTCTAGGCCTAGCTTTCGGTCTTTCATCAACAAATTATACATGTACGTAATCTGTGTGACTTATTTAATAAAATAACATCGTTTTTTTGACAATAAAAAAATTTTCATTTCTCGACAAAAAAAATGAGATGACGCCGGGGTGGTCCAAATTTTGAATATCAGACTTTTTCACCCATCCGAAAAAACAGCTCTCTAGGCCTAGCTTTTGGTCTTTCATCAACAAATTGTACATGTACGTAATCTGTGTGACTTATTTAATAAAATAGCATCGTTTTTTTGAGAATAATAAAATTTTCATTTCTCGACAAAAAAAATGAGATGCTGCCGGGGTGGTCCAAATTTTGAATTTCAGACTTTTTCACTCATCCGAAAAAACAGCTCTCTAGGCCTAGCTTTTGGTCTTTCATCAACAAATTATACATGTACGTAATCTGTGTGACTTATTTAATAAAATAGCATCGTTTTTTTGACAATAAAAAAATTTTCATTTCTCGACAAAAAAAATGAGATGCTGCCGGGGTGGTCCAAATTTTGAATTTCAGACTTTTTCACTCATCCGAAAAAACATCTCTCTAGGCCTAGCTTTTGGTCTTTCATCAACAAATTCTACATATACGTAATCTGTGTGACTTATTTAATAAAATAGCATCGTTTTTTTGACAATAAAAAAATTTTCATTTCTCGACAAAAAAAATTAGATGCTGCCGGGGTGGTCCCAGTTTTGAATTTCAGACTTTTTCACTCATCCGAAAAAACATCTCTCTAGGCCTAGCTTTTGGTCTTTCATCAACAAATTCTACATATACGTAATCTGTGTGACTTATTTAATAAAATAGCATCGTTTTTTTGACAATAAAAAAATTTTCATTTCTCGACAAAAAAAATGAGATGCTGCCGGGGTGGTCCAAATTTTGAATTTCAGACTTTTTCACTCATCCGAAAAAACAGCTCTCTAGGCCTAGCTTTTGGTCTTTCATCAACAAATTCTACATATACGTAATCTGTGTGACTTATTTAATAAAATAACATCGTTTTTTTGACAATAAAAAAATTTTCATTTCTCGACAAAAAAAATGAGATGACGCCGGGGTGGTCCAAATTTTGAATATCAGACTTTTTCACCCATCCGAAAAAACAGCTCTCTAGGCCTAGCTTTTGGTCTTTCATCAACAAATTGTACATGTACGTAATCTGTGTGACTTATTTAATAAAATAGCATCGTTTTTTTGAGAATAATAAAATTTTCATTTCTCGACAAAAAAAATGAGATGCTGCCGGGGTGGTCCAAATTTTGAATTTCAGACTTTTTCACTCATCCGAAAAAACAGCTCTCTAGGCCTAGCTTTTGGTCTTTCATCAACAAATTATACATGTACGTAATCTGTGTGACTTATTTAATAAAATAGCATCGTTTTTTTGACAATAAAAAAATTTTCATTTCTCGACAAAAAAAATGAGATGCTGCCGGGGTGGTCCAAATTTTGAATATCAGACTTTTTCACTCATCCGAAAAAAACAGCTCTCTAGGCCTAGCTTTTGGTCTTTCATCAACAAATTCTACATGTACGTAATCTGTGTGACTTATTTAATAAAATAGCATCGTTTTTATGACAATAAAAAAATTTTCATTTCTCGACAAAAAAAAATGAGATGCTGCCGGTGTGGTCCAAATTTTGAATTTCAGACTTTTTCACTCATCCGAAAAAACATCTCTCTAGGCCTAGCTTTTGGTCTTTCATCAACAAATTCTACATGTACGTAATCTGTGTGACTTATTTAATAAAATTGCATCGTTTTTTTTGACGATAAAAAAATTTTCATTTCTCGACAAATAAAATGAGATGCTGCCGTGGTGGTCCAAATTTTGAATATCAGACTTTTTCACCCATCCGAAAAAACAGCTCTCTAGGCCTAGCTTTTGGTCTTTCATCAACAAATTGTACATGTACGTAATCTGTGTGACTTATTTAATAAAATAGCATCGTTTTTTTGAGAATAAAAAAATTCTAATTTCTCGACAAAAAAAATTAGATGCTGCCGGGGTGGTCCAAATTTTGAATTTCAGACTTTTTCACTCATCCGAAAAAACAGCTCTCTAGGCCTAGCTTTTGGTCTTTCATCAACAAATTATACATGTACGTAATCTGTGTGACTTATTTAATAAAATAGCATCGTTTTTTTGACAATAAAAAAATTTTAATTTCTCGACAAAAAAAATTAGATGCTGCCGGGGTGGTCCAAATTTTGAATTTCAGACTTTTTCACTCATCCGAAAAAACAGCTCTCTAGGCCTAGCTTTTGGTCTTTCATCAACAAATTATACATGTACGTAATCTGTGTGACTTATTTAATAAAATTGCATCGTCTTTTTGACGATAAAAAAATTTTCATTTCTCGACAAATAAAATGAGATGCTGCCGTGGTGGTCCAAATTTTGAATTTCAGACTTTTTCACTCATCCGAAAAAACAGCTCTCTAGGCCTAGCTTTTGGTCTTTTATCAACGAATTAGACATGTACGTAATCTGTGTGACTTATTTAATAAAATAGCATCGTTTTTTTGAGAATAAAATAATTTTCATTTCTCGACAAAAAAAATGAGATGCTGCCGGGGTGGTCCAAATTTTGAATTTCAGACTTTTTCACTCATCCGAAAAAACATCTCTCTAGGCCTAGCTTTTGGTCTTTCATCAACAAATTATACATGTACGTAATCTGTGTGACTTATTTAATAAAATAGCATTGTTTTTTTGACAATAAAAAAATTTTCATTTCTCGACAAAAAAAATGAGATGCTGCCGGGGTGGTCCAAATTTTGAATTTCAGACTTTTTCACTCATCCGAAAAAACATCTCTCTAGGCCTAGCTTTTGGTCTTTCATCAACAAATTATACATGTACGTAATCTGTGTGACTTATTTAATAAAATAGCATCGTTTTTTTGACAATAAAAAAATTTTCATTTCTCGACAAAAAAAATGAGATGACGCCGGGGTGGTCCAAATTTTGAATATCAGACTTTTTCACCCATCCGAAAAAACAGCTCTCTAGGCCTAGCTTTTGGTCTTTCATCAACAAATTATACATGTACGTAATCTGTGTGACTTATTTAATAAAATAGCATCGTTTTTTTGAGAATAATAAAATTTTCATTTCTCGACAAAAAAAATGAGATGCTGCCGGAGTGGTCCAAATTTTGAATTTCAGACTTTTTCACTCATCCGAAAAAACACCTCTCTAGGCCTAGCTTTTGGTCTTTCATCAACAAATTATACATGTACGTAATCTGTGTGACTTATTTAATAAAATAGCATCGTTTTTTTGACAATAAAAAAATTTTCATTTCTCGACAAAAAAAATGAGATGCTGCCGGGGTGGTCCAAATTTTGAATTTCAGACTTTTTCACTCATCCGAAAAAACAGCTCTCTAGGCCTAGCTTTTGGTCTTTCATCAACAAATTCTACATATACGTAATCTGTGTGACTTATTTAATAAAAAAGCATCGTTTTTTTGACAATAAAACAATTTTCATTTCTCGACAAAAAAATTAGATGCTGCCGGGGTGGTCCCAGTTTTGAATTTCAGACTTTTTCACTCATCCGAAAAAAACAGCTCTCTAGGCCTAGCTTTTGGTCTTTCATCAACAAATTCTACATGTACGTAATCTGTGTGACTTATTTAATAAAATTGCATCGTCTTTTTGACGATAAAAAAATTTTCATTTCTCGACAAATAAAATGAGATGCTGCCGTGGTGGTCCAAATTTTGAATTTCAGACTTTTTCACTCATCCGAAAAAACAGCTCACTAGGCCTAGCTTTTGGTCTTTCATCAACGAATTAGACATGTACGTAATCTGTGTGACTTATTTAATAAAATAGCATCGTTTTTTTGACAATAAAAAAATTTTCATTCCTCGACAAAAAAAAATGAGATGATGCCGGGGTGGTCCAAATTTTGAATATCAGACTTTTTCACTCATCCGAAAAAACAGCTCTCTAGGCCTAGCTTTTGGTCTTTCATCAACAAATTGTACATGTACGTAATCTGTGTGACTTATTTAATAAAATAGCATCGTTTTTTTGAGAATAAAAAAATTTTAATTTCTCGACAAAAAAAATTAGATGCTGCCGGGGTGGTCCAAATTTTGAATTTCAGACTTTTTCACTCATCCGAAAAAACAGCTCTCTAGGCCTAGCTTTTGGTCTTTCATCAACAAATTATACATGTACGTAATCTGTGTGACTTATTTAATAAAATAGCATCGTTTTTTTGAGAATAAAAAAATTTTCATTTCTCGACAAATAAAATGAGATGCTGCCGGGGTGGTCCAAATTTTGAATTTGAGACTTTTTCACTCATCCGAAAAAACAGCTCTCTAGGCCTAGCTTTTGGTCTTTCATCAACGAATTATACATGTACGTAATCTGTGTGACTTATTGAATAAAATTGCATCGTCTTTTTGACGATAAAAAAATTTTCATTTCTCGACAAATAAAATGAGATGCTGCCGGGGTGGTCCAAATTTTGAATATCAGACTTTTTCACCCATCCGAAAAAACAGCTCTCTAGGCCTAGCTTTTGGTCTTTCATCAACAAATTGTACATGTACGTAATCAGTGTGACTTATTTAATAAAATTGCATCGTCTTATTGACGATAAAAAAATTTTCATTTCTCGACAAATAATATGAGATGCTGCCGGGGTGGTCCAAATTTTGAATATCAGACTTTTTCACCCATCCGAAAAAACAGCTCTCTAGGCCTAGCTTTTGGTCTTTCATCAACGAATTAGACATGTACGTAATCTGTGTGACTTATTTAATAAAATTGCATCGTCTTTTTGACGATAAAAATATTTTCATTTCTCGACAAATAAAATGAGATGCTGCCGGGGTGGTCCAAATTTTGAATTTCAGACTTTTTCACTCATCCGAAAAAACAGCTCTCTAGGCCTAGCTTTTGGTCTTTCATCAACAAATTATACATGTACGTAATCTGTGTGACTTATTTAATAAAATAGCATCGTTTTTTTGACGATAAAAAAATTTTCATTTCTCGACAAATAAAATGAGATGCTGCCGGGGTGGTCCAAATTTTGAATTTCAGACTTTTTCACTCATCCGAAAAAACAGCTCTCTAGGCCTAGCTTTTGGTCTTTCATCAACGAATTAGACATGTACGTAATCTGTGTGACTTATTTAATAAAATTGCATCGTCTTTTTGACGATAAAAAAATTTTCATTTCTCGACAAATAAAATGAGATGCTGCCGGGGTGGTCCAAATTTTGAATATCAGACTTTTTCACCCATCCGAAAAAACAGCTCTCTAGGCCTAGCTTTTGGTCTTTCATCAACAAATTGTACATGTACGTAATCTGTGTGACTTATTTAATAAAATTGCATCGTCTTTTTGACAATAAAAAAATTTTCATTTCTCGACAAAAAAAATGAGATGCTGCCGGTGAGGTCCAAATTTTGAATTTCAGACTTTTTCACTCATCCGAAAAAACATCTCTCTAGGCCTAGCTTTTGGTCTTTCATCAACAAATTCTACATGTACGTAATCTGTGTGACTTATTTAATAAAATTGCATCGTCTTTTTGACGATAAAAAAATTTTCATTTCTCGACAAATAAAATGAGATGCTGCCGGGGTGGTCCAAATTTTGAATTTCAGACTTTTTCACTCATCCGAAAAAACAGCTCTCTAGGCCTAGCTTTTGGTCTTTCAGCAACAAATTGTACATGTACGTAATCTGTGTGACTTATTTAATAAAATAGCATCGTTTTTTTGACAACAAAAAAATTTTCATTTCTCGACAAAAAAAATTAGATGCTGCCGGGGTGGTCCAAATTTTGAATTTCAGACTTTTTCACTCATCCGAAAAAACAGCTCTCTAGGCCTAGCTTTTGGTCTTTCATCAACAAATTATACATGTACGTAATCTGTGTGACTTATTTAATAAAATAGCATCGTTTTTTTGACAATAAAAAAATTTTCATTTCTCGACAAAAAAAATGAGAAGCTGCCGGGGTGGTCCAAATTTTGAATTTCAGACTTTTTCACTCATCCGAAAAAACAGCTCTCTAGGCCTAGCTTTTGGTCTTTCATCAACAAATTAGACATGTACGTAATCTGTGTGACTTATTTAATAAAATTGCATCGTCTTTTTGACGATAAAAAAATTTTCATTTCTCGACAAATAAAATGAGATGCTGCCGGGGTGGTCCAAATTTTGAATTTCAGACTTTTTCACTCATCCGAAAAAACAGCTCTCTAGGCCTAGCTTTTGGTCTTTCATCAACAAATTATACATGTACGTAATCTGTGTGACTTATTTAATAAAATAGCATCGTTTTTTTGAGAATAAAAAAATTTTCGTTTCTCGACAAATAAAATGAGATGCTGCCGGGGTGGTCCAAATTTTGAATTTCAGACTTTTTCACTCATCCGAAAAAACAGCTCTCTAGGCCTAGCTTTTGGTCTTTCATCAACGAATTAGACATGTACGTAATCTGTGTGACTTATTTAATAAAATTGCATCGTCTTTTTGACGATAAAAAAATTTTCATTTCTCGACAAATAAAATGAGATGCTGCCGGGGTGGTCCAAATTTTGAATATCAGACTTTTTCACCCATCCGAAAAAACAGCTCTCTGGGCCTAGCTTTTGGTCTTTCATCAACAAATTCTACATGTACGTAATCTGTGTGACTTATTTAATAAAATTGCATCGTCTTTTTGACGATAAAAAAAATTTCATTTCTCGACAAAAAAAATGAGATGCTGCCGGGTTGGTCCAAATTTTGAATTTCAGACTTTTTCACTCATCCGAAAAAACAGCTCTCTAGGCCTAGCTTTTGGTCTTTCAGCAACAAATTGTACATGTACGTAATCTGTGTGACTTATTTAATAAAATAGCATCGTTTTTATGACAATAAAAAAATTTTCATTTCTCGACAAATAAAATGAGATGCTGCCGGGGTGGTCCAAATTTTGAATTTCAGACTTTTTCACTCATCCGAAAAAACAGCTCTCTAGGCCTAGCTTTTGGTCTTTCATCAACGAATTAGACATGTACGTAATCTGTGTGACTTATTTAATAAAATTGCATCGTCTTTTTGACGATAAAAAAATTTTCATTTCTCGACAAATAAAATGAGATGCTGCCGGGGTGGTCCAAATTTTGAATTTCAGACTTTTTCACTCATCCGAAAAAACAGCTCTCTAGGCCTAGCTTTTGGTCTTTCATCAACAAATTATACATGTACGTAATCTGTGTGACTTATTTAATAAAATAGCATCGTTTTTTTGACGATAAAAAAATTTTCATTTCTCGACAAATAAAATGAGATGCTGCCGGGGTGGTCCAAATTTTGAATTTCAGACTTTTTCACTCATCCGAAAAAACAGCTCTCTAGGCCTAGCTTTTGGTCTTTCATCAACGAATTAGACATGTACGTAATCTGTGTGACTTATTTAATAAAATTGCATCGTCTTTTTGACGATAAAAAAATTTTCATTTCTCGACAAATAAAATGAGATGCTGCCGGGGTGGTCCAAATTTTGAATATCAGACTTTTTCACTCATCCGAAAAAACAGCTCTCTGGGCCTAGCTTTTGGTCTTTCATCAACAAATTCTACATGTACGTAATCTGTGTGACTTATTTAATAAAATTGCATCGTCTTTTTGACGATAAAAAAAATTTCATTTCTCGACAAAAAAAATGAGATGCTGCCGGGTTGGTCCAAATTTTGAATTTCAGACTTTTTCACTCATCCGAAAAAACAGCTCTCTAGGCCTAGCTTTTGGTCTTTCATCAACGAATTAGACATGTACGTAATCTGTGTGACTTATTTAATAAAATTGCATCGTCTTTTTGACGATAAAAAAATTTTCATTTCTCGACAAATAAAATGAGATGCTGCCGGGGTGGTCCAAATTTTGAATTTCAGACTTTTTCACTCATCCGAAAAAAACAGCTCTCTAGGCCTAGCTTTTGGTCTTTCATCAACAAATTCTACATGTACGTAATCTGTGTGACTTATTTAATAAAATAGCATCGTTTTTATGACAATAAAAAAATTTTCATTTCTCGACAAAAAAAATGAGATGCTGCCAGGGTTGTCCCAGTTTTGAATTTCAGACTTTTTCACTCATCCGAAAAAAACAGCTCTCTAGGCCTAGCTTTTGGTCTTTCATCAACAAATTAGACATGTACGTAATCTGTGTGACTTATTTAATAAAATAACATCGTTTTTTTTTCAATAAAAAAATTTTCATTTCTCGACAAATAAAATGAGATGCTGCCGGGGTGGTCCAAATTTTGAATTTCAGACTTTTTCACTCATCCGAAAAAACAGCTCTCTAGGCCTAGCTTTTGGTCTTTCATCAACGAATTAGACATGTACGTAATCTGTGTGACTTATTTAATAAAATAACATCGTTTTTTTGACAATAAAAAAATTTTCATTTCTCGACAAAAAAAATGAGATGCTGCCGGGGTGGTCCAAATTTTGAATTTCAGACTTTTTCACTCATCCGAAAAAACAGCTCTCTAGGCCTAGCTTTTGGTCTTTCATCAACAAATTATACATGTACGTAATCTGTGTGACTTATTTAATAAAATAGCATCGTTTTTTGACAATAAAAAAATTTTCATTTCTCGACAAAGAAAATGAGATGCTGCAGGGGTGGTCCAAATTTTGAATTTCAGACTTTTTCACTCATCCGAAAAAACATCTCTCTAGGCCTAGCTTTTGGTCTTTCATCAACAAATTATACATGTACGTAATCTGTGTGACTTATTTAATAAAAAAGCATCGTTTTTTTGACAATAAAAAAATTTTCATTTCTCGACAAAAAAAATGAGATGCTGCCGGGGTGGTCCAAATTTTGAATTTCAGACTTTTTCACTCATCCGAAAAAACAGCTCTCCAGGCCTAGCTTTTGGTTTTTCATCAACAAGTTATACATGTACGTAATCTGTGTGACTTATTTAATAAAATAGCATCGTTTTTATGACAATAAAAAAATTTTCATTTCTCGACAAAAAAAATGAGATGCTGCCGGGGTGGTCCAAATTTTGAATTTCAGACTTTTTCACTCATCCGAAAAAAACAGCTCTCTAGGCCTAGCTTTTGGTCTTTCATCAACAAATTCTACATGTACGTAATCTGTGTGACTTATTTAATAAAATAGCATCGTTTTTTTGACAATAAAAAAATTTTCATTTCTCGACAAAAAAAATGAGATGCTGCCGGGGTGGTCCAAATTTTGAATTTCAGACTTTTTCACTCATCCGAAAAAACAGCTCTCTAGGCCTAGCTTTTGGTCTTTCATCAACAAATTATACATGTACGTAATCTGTGTGACTTATTTAACAAAAAAGCATCGTTGTTTTAAAAATAAAAAAAATTTCATTGCTCGACAAAAAAAATGAGATGCTGCCGGGGTTGTCCCAGTTTTGAATTTCAGACTTTTTCACTCATCCGAAAAAAACAGCTCTCTAGGCCTAGCTTTTGGTCTTTCATCAACAAATTAGACATGTACGTAATCTGTGTGACTTATTTAATAAAATAACATCGTTTTTTTTTTCAATAAAAAAATTTTCATTTCTCGACAAATAAAATGAGATGCTGCCGGGGTGGTCCAAATTTTGAATTTCAGACTTTTTCACTCATCCGAAAAAACAGCTCTCTAGGCCTAGCTTTTGGTCTTTCATCAACGAATTAGACATGTACGTAATCTGTGTGACTTATTTAATAAAATAACATCGTTTTCTTGACAATAAAAAAATTTTCATTTCTCGACAAAAAAAATGAGATGCTGCCGGGGTGGTCCAAATTTTGAATTTCAGACTTTTTCACTCATCCGAAAAAACAGCTCTCTAGGCCTAGCTTTTGGTCTTTCATCAACAAATTATACATGTACGTAATCTGTGTGACTTATTTA